>CAOLHI010006183.1:0-41011 GCA_948474755.1 Ctenosaura bakeri
CTGTTATGATCCATGTCGACATGACAGTCACCCTCCTCCTTCCAGTTTATCAGTATCCTTCTGGAACTATGTTGCACAGAACTGGGTACAGGATTATTTCAGGTGGGGTTGGGCTGAAGCAGAATGGAGAGGCAATATAATTTCCCGTGCTATTCTCCTATTGACGCAACCCAGATTCAGATTGGCTTTTTAAACTGCTGCATCACATGGCTGTTTCAACTTGTGGTCTAATAAGAATCCTGGATCCCTTTCACATGTACTATGGTCCAGCCAAATGTCACCCATCTTACATCTGTGCATTTCATTTTTTTCTGCCCAGGTGTAGTCCCTTACACTTTTTCCTATTGAAATTCTTTTTTGTTGTTGTTGTTTTTGGCTTAGCTCCCTAATCTGCTGAGGTAATTCTGATCTTGTCCTTTGAGGTGGTAGTTACTTCTCCTAATTTGATATCTGAAAATGTGTATGTGCAACCACATGTCAATGCATTTGCACAGTGGCGAATGTGCAGTGTTACCACAGACACGACTCTGCTTTCAGTGATTCTACATTTAGGCCATAAAAAAAAAAAATTCACAGGCTTAGCAGGATTACATGTGAAAAGGACCTTGGGATTCTTGTTGAACATAAGTTGAGCATGAGCCAGCAGTGTGATGCTGCAGCAAAGATGACTGCTATTTTAACCTAGATCTAAAAGTATAGTTTCCAGTTCAAGGGAAGTCATGATTCCACTGCTCTGCGCTTGCAGCAGTGGATTCTAGTTCCAGACTGCTCTTACCGTCAGGAAGTTCTTCCTGATCTTTACGTATTGTAACTGTGATTTAAGCATAAACTTTGATGGTACTGGATATCCCTTTGTGATATCGGGTGATTTGACCTTTCCATGGCACCCTGGCGTATGCATTTGTAGAAATGGTCTCCAGGACACAAGACAGGGCTGCAGCCGTTTTATGACAGGATTTCAGGCAGGCACTTAAAAGCCTTGATTGCTGTCCTGAGGATCTACTTCCTTCACCTCACAAGGTGAAGATTTGCATCCATGAATAACAAGACCATAAATAAAGTGCCCATCGATTGATCTACGGATGTTGATCCACTTCTAAGCCTTTTGGTGCATTTCAAAGCTAACTTTGTTCTTAAAGTTTATGACATAAACCTCAGGCACAATTTCTGTTATAAAAACCCCTAATTCTGATAGTTGAGAGAGCCGCATTTTGAATTTCATCCCGCCTTGCTGACATTCTGTATAGCGAGCTCCCAAGGAATCTACTAAGCCTCATTTCCTTCAGCTGCCCAGGACTACTGATCAGGTGTCGTATATTTATTCCTAAAAGTCATTTCCCTCTCCTACTTCTTATTTAGTTAGTGGTGTGTTTGTTTGTCTTATATGTTGCTTTTCAATAAAACATTAACTGGTTTATTTTGTAAATTGCATGGCTCATTGACCTGACTCTGTATACATAGGGCAGAAGACCCCCGCTATAGTTACCCTACCTCTTGGCTAACCAGCAAGTGAGCTCCAGTTAATTTCCCATCTGTATTAATATTTGGATATTTGGGTGTCCTTTCCAGCACCCCTAAATACAGGGTAACAGTGGAATCTCTTTTCCTGAAGCTTGAAGCCATTCATCCCAGTCTTGAGAGAAGCAGAAAGTCTTGCTCCATCTATTCAAATATTTGTGACATCTCTTCAAATATTTAAACATGGCTACCATGTCACTTTGTCTTAACCTTCTCTTCTCCAAGCTAAACATACCAGATCCCTATGCTGCTTCTCAGAGGGCTTCTTGTTTTCCAGTCTTTCTACCATTTTGGTCACCCTCCACTGGCCACATTGCAGCTTGTCAATCTCCTTCCTGAACTTTCGTGCCCAGAACTGAACAGTACTATTCCAGGTGGGGCATGACCAGAGAAGAATTGAGTGGTTCCATCACTTACCCTGACTTAGACTCCTGTTGATGCAGCCCAAAATTACATTGGCTTTTTTAGCTGCCACATCACACTGTTGGCTCACATTCAGTTTGTGGTCTACTAAGACTCCAAAAAATGCTAGGGAAGACTGGCTGCCTAGCTTTGGTCTCTCAGATCTGAACCCATGACTGAACCAGATATGATTGACCACTCGATTGCTCCTACACTCCAGGCTGTACATTTGGCAACATGTTTAGGACACCAAGCTTTTCCCTGGAGTCTCAAGATGTCCATTTTTGGGTGCTTGGCCACTATGAAACAGGACAATAAATTATGCTTTGCTCTCTGCCAGATATCTAGGGGTGGTCACTTTGCAATTAATTTGAGATAACAGGTGACTGGACTACTGTGTATCTTAATAAGATATTTGAAGTGCCATTTAATCAAGACAAACAGGGAGGAGGTATGACATTAACCTTCTCTTCTCCAGGCAAAACATACTACCTACCTCTCTAATCCGCTCTGCATAGGGTGTTACTTCGGCCCAGGCCTACCCGGTGATAGCACTAGATATTGCTTTTTGATATCAAAACAATTCGGCCATCCTCTGCCACCCTGCTCCACATGTTTGCAAGGCCTCCGGATAAGCACGTAAACAGGCGCGGCCAGTAATTGTTGAACATTCCATTCTCCACCTAGGCAGGCAGAACAGAGCCACTCCGTTGCTTCAGGGACCTCCCTGCAAACACCCTTTTGCTTAAACGCGACACTAACAAAGGCGCCCGGCTCTGAGCCAATAGTCTTACAAAGCTGTACTAAATACTGTGCATTTGCATACTGGCTACACTATTGTTGATTCAGCGCTAAGCCGTTTCATGTTAAACTTGACCTTTTCCAAAGCTTTGTCCCGCTCCAAACTCACATTGTTCTCACCGAGTAAGGCATGGCCTGCAGTCACAATTCACCCTATATAATCCCCCCCCCGATTCTGAGACCACCTAGGACCGCTTGGATTGCTCCTGAGTTCCATTCAGTCTTGCTGCCGCTGTGTCTGGCGAGCCGTCCCCTCAGTCCTATGTACTGAGACTCCATATCCACGAACTCAATCTTCAACTTCTTCAGGACTTTGAGAAAGGTGTCGTATCACCCATTTCCCCTGAAAATTCCTATTTCCAATTCTTCCGTTAGGTGTGTTTGATTGTGGTGTCTTTTCTGTTTGTTTGTCTTTTAGTAAAAGCATCCTTTTTGCTATTTTAAATCCTGTCTGACTGCTTGACTGACCTGACCCTGTAGACGCTGGGTTGCAAGATCCCTGCTAAGTTACCCTGCCTCTCGCTAGCTTTAGTGAATGCTCCAGCTAATTTCCCCCAAAATTGTGTTATTGTGTTTTGGTTATTTGCATGCCCCTCCTGGGACACCCAGAGAACAGGGTAACAAAGGGCTTCATGGCTTCCAGATCTTTGACCATTTTGGTCACCCTCCTCTGGACACATTCCAGCTTTCCAATCTCCTACCTGAATTGCGGTGCCCAGATCTGCACACAGGATTATTCCAGGTAGGGTCTGACCAAAGCAGAATAGAGTGGTACCATCACTTCCCTTGATCTAAACTCATAGTATCACAAAATCATAGAGTTGGAAGAAACCACAAGGGCCATCAAGTCCATCTCCCTGCCATGTAAGAACACACTCTCAAAGCATTCCCAGCAAATGGTTCCTACAGATGTATCCCAGAATTGCAATAGCTTTTTTAGGTGCTGCATCACACTGCTGGCTCATGTTCAGCTTGTGGTCTAATGAAACCTCATTAATTGCAAGGATGAGCTCCAGGATATTGGCAATGTATGTTGAGCACTATTGATGTACCTTGGGCAGTTCTGATGTTCAAGGGGCACTTCTGATGGGCACTGGTAACCTCTGATCTTGCGTTTCTATTATGTTCTGTCCATATCCTGTGTCCCAGAATATGGACAGAATACTTGTGTTCCTATTATGTTCTCTCCATATACTGTGTCCCAGAACTGGATATAGTACTCCACTTGGAGTCTGACCAAAGCAGAACAGAGGGATAGTACCCATTCTGAATAAGCAGAGCAAAGTTGGAGAGTGGGAAGGACAATATGTTTGCAAAATGTGGCTCTTCCTTCATGTTCTTCCTAACACCCAGGAAACCCCCGTATCGATTTCTCCTTTCTTCCCACCAAATTGACACTCCTGCTACTGAGAATGCCAGTTCATGGCTGGCAGGCTAATACAAACAAATTACCTCATATAAGCATTTAATTATCCAGCTAGACATACATTCTGGCCTCATTAGAGAAAGGACCCCAGGAGTCAGGAGGTTTTCTAGTACGTAGTAATGAGAGTGCTTGGCAGAGTTTTTAGAAGTCCCTCACTTTATAGGTGGTCTTTGGTGATTCAAGGTACACACAGTGCAGATCTGGAATGGGCTGTGCAAAGGGGCTGGTTGCATTCAGAGGAAGTGGATGAAGGTGATCAAAAAACAAACAAGCCATGTTGACCATATACCAAAAGCCTGTGTCCAGTTCCAGGACAACAGTTCAGGAAGGATATGGAGATGCCAGCATGTGTCCAAAGGAAAGCCAGCCACCAATATGGTCAAAGGCTTGGAAGCTGGGTAGGTTCCAGGGAAGGAGGAATGGCTTCAAACATCAGGAAAAGAGATTCCATCTAAAGGTTAAGAAGAACCTCCTGAAGGTAAGAGCAGTCAGACAGTGGAATTGCTGCTGCCTCCATGGGGTGTGGTGGATGTTCTGAAAGAGTGGCTGGATTACCATCTGTCAAAGAGAGCGCTTGGATGGTGTCTTCCTGCATGGCAGAAGAGGGTTGGACTGGATGGCCCTTGGGGTCTCTTCTGTTTCTACAAGTCTAGAATGTTAGCAGAAGATTCAAAACTCACAAAACAATGATACTTCATTGGTATCAACTTAAAATGCACAAAAGATATAATACAAACTTTAAAAGCTATTGGCTCTTTTCATCAGGCAAAAATATTAAAAAAATCATACCTGAGAAGAAGAAAAAAATAATTGGCAATGTGAAGTCCCAGGACTACATTTCGGCAAGATGTTGTTTTTGTTGCTCTCAGTTAAGCTGCAGGCCAAGGTCACTTTGGCCAAATGGAGACGGGGTGGGCACAGCCAAAGAGATGTAAAATTCAAGTGTCAAAGGGTGTGGAAACCAAGACCTGTAGGGAACGACTTAGGGAGCTGGGTATGTTTAGCCTGGAGAAGAGAAGATGGAAAGGTGAAAAGATAGAGCAATTTTAAGTATCTGAAGTGATGTTGCTTAGAAGATGGCACAAGCTTTCTGTTTTCTGTTGCTCCAGAGACTAGTAGAAGGAGCAATGGATTGAGTTTGCAAAACATGGAGCCAGTTTCTTTTCTCCTGCTCTAGAGACTGGGATATCAACCAATGGATTCAGTCTGCAAGAAAATTAATTCCACCTAAACATTAGGAAGAACAGCTGGAATCCTCTCTCATAATATATTCTATGTAGATAGACAGATATTGTTTATTACAGTCAGAAACCAGTAAAAAGGTTACACCAAAAAAGTACCAAGGACAAAAAGACCCTAAGTACTGATACAAGTAGACATAAAATGTGAATAAGAACATTGTAATGAACTTGGTCAGAAATACAGTACTACTAAGAGATAACAGTGTCACAAGGATTAAAAGATATGCATCTACTTACTAGACAACATCTTTTGTCTTACTCTCATAGCTGCGGCACAGAATTTGGTGACCTTATATCAAAGTTAACAGAGATATATAAAATTAACAGAGACATATGTAATAATATGTAATATGTAATAATATGTAATAATAATATGAAATAATGTATAATAATAGAGATTTTGAGAGATTTAGGAGCTGATATCATGTCTCCAATCCTTCGGGCACACCCAGGTGGTTCTGAATCATTTTATATCTTCCTGCTTGATTGGTTTTTCCTCAAATATTTTCTGGGCGGCTGGAACATATTGACCACCTTTATATTTGAAAAACTTTTAGCTAGCGACTGAGCTCCTTTGGGCATTGTTAACAATATAATCACCATGAGCTTTCCTGCTACCTAATGATTGAAAAATTACTCCTAGGCATTTGAAACAAGAAACTATTTGTCTATAGTCCAATTAAAGCTCCTTGGTTTTTTTCCCAGATGCCATTATTTTGGTTTTTTATGATTTAGAAATGACCTTCATAACAAAAATGAGTCAAGGCTTTAAGAGCTCTTTTTAAACCAGAGTCCTCAAGTATAGCTGCATCGTCTGCGTATAGAAGCACAGTGATGGATCTTCCTGCTAGCTGAAGGAAATGAAAATCGGCATTTTGAAGCAGTCCCACCAATGAATTAATATAAAAATGAAATAGCAACAGAGCGAAGATATAGCCTTGCTTTACCCCCTTCTCTGTTTTGATTGGACTGGTTAGACAACCCCAAGGAGAGCATCTTACTTTCAAAGAATTCCCGTCATGGATCATGTGGATTAAAAAAAGTAATCGCCTATCAATCAAAGATCAGCTTTTCCCACAGAATTGATCGAGAGATGTAGTCAAAGGCAGCTTTAAAGTAAAAAATGGCAGCATACAGGGAGGTTATATTATCAGGTGTTGAAGAACAAAACATTGATCAATAGTTGATCTCCCTTCCCTGAATCCAGCCTGCTCCTCTGCTAAAATATTTTCTTGCTCCAACCAATCCAAGAGTTTCCTCTGTAGATGCCTTGCATATAATTTTCTGATGGTAAACTAATAGGCCTGTAATTCACTGGATCATTTTTGGATCCCTTTTTAAAGATAGGGATTAGAATTGCCAGCCCCCAATCCTGCGGTGTACGACCACATAGATCAATGCAAGTAAGGAGAGAGGCCAAGAGAGGAGCCCAGAAGTCCAAATTATTTTGATGAGATCTGGAGGAGTCAGGTCTTCTATTGGGGCTTTCCCTGATCTTAACTGCAATACTAAGCTTTTAATTTCTGAGACAGTTACCAAAGGCCAGGATGGCAAAGAATCTATTGGCAGATGTGAGTTTCCATTTCCAATAGTATTAGCATTATCTGCATATAAATTCTGAAAATATACTTCCCAAACATTAGGGGCTATAAGGCAATCCATCCTACCTGGGATTATTTTGTATTACTGAAATTATATGCCAAAAGTGGGAAGAATCCTTTTTTTCGGTGGCTTGAATAAGACGCCTCCAGTTTGCTTGTATTTCTTCTTTTCCTGGAGGAGCACTAGGGCAGCAGAAGCCTGGTACTTAATAGAAAGGTTATTCTTGGCTTTAATACAGTCCTAATCATACCATGATTTGGAGTGAAACTTTAAAGGTTTCAGCTGTCACACACTGCTCAATGCGTTTATTCAGGGAAGGAGCAGATAACATAGGGAACCCACCAGCCAGATTGGAGGTCTCGTGCTCAATCAGGTCAATGGGATTATTATGGGACTTCAAAATCTGGACAGTTGAGATAGAATAGACTCTTGAGTAGACCATCTATATCCAAATCTGTGCACTTTCAGCAGAATTTGATTCCTCTGAAGCACACACAGCAGAATTTCATGCTTCAATTAGAGCTGCAACCTGTGTCGAGCCAAATCCTTTTGAAGACTGGACAACTTAGTAGCAACATCATTTAAACATTGTAAAATTAAAATAAGAGTCTCTGTAGACAGAAGACAAATCTCTTGGCAGGAGTGGAACCCATGAGGAAGAAGGAGATCAGAAATTGACTCAAGGTCATTTCCATTTTCACTTCCCTTTTCATGAGTTAAGTTCAGGATACAACTGCTATTATGTAAAGGCAGAGAAGAAGGTTGACAGAGTAGCCGGTTGAGAGAGTTTGTTGCAGAAGAAAAAGGATTTGCAGCCAGGAAGCTGTTACTTAAAATTTGTAAATCTTCTGTAGAAAAATATTAATCAATTCTTCTCTGCTTTACTGCACGTACTTTACTGCACGTGAAGGACTCGGGTTTTTTGGGGGCTTGTGCCATTTTTTGACCTTAGCATAATCACAGTTTGGGATAAGCAGAAGGAGTGAACCCAACAAACACAATTGCAATAGACTATGCAGACTGCTGTGTTTTCAATATTTTACCTCCAAGCTGTCCTTATCAGCATGCATTAGTTCAAAATAGCCAGGGAGGATGAATTAAGAAAAATAAAGCCAAGTCTGGCCTTATGACAGGACCAAGGTTGTAGAATCCCCCAGGAAGACTGAAGGTAAGAGCCTTATTTAAAATAGCAACAAAGTGTAATATAATAGAGCAAAAACAAATAAAAAGGGGGCTTTTAAAGGAGCTGTTTAAAAGAGCTGCTGCCTTGTCGCCATCTTGGTCTCCCCTCTATTCTATATAACTTTTTGCATACTATGTAACTTTTATTTAACTTTATGTATAGGATTCTTACAAACTGTCAGGATTATTTGATCCTGTTATACATAAGAATCAGTTTATGTGATGGTATAGATGTAGTAAAATCAAGAGTATAGGGTCTGCTATGCAATATCATTGCGAATTGCTACTTGCAGCTATCTATCCAGTATCACTAGGCACCAAATAGGTAGTGGGCATAAGGGGTTGGAAATCAAGGATGGAGGGAGGAATGAATTAAAGAGAAAGTGTTATTAGAATGCTAACAAAGGGAGATGAACCTGTCCTTTTAAGACAAAGGGTTAAGAGCCAGCATGGTGCAGTGCTCTGAGCATTGTCTACAATCCTTGAAAACAGGGTTTGATTACCTGCTTGGCCATGGAAACCCACAGGGACATAAAACACTATCAGATCAGAAAATCCCATGATAAGAGTTGCCATGTCAGAAACTACTTGAAGGCTCACAACCAAAAGAGGAATACCACCCACATTACAGGTGAATTCTGTCAGGGAATTCTAAAAACCTGAGCAGAGATTATGATTCCTAGGGTCACCACGAGTTGAAGACAATTCCATGGCAAATAAATAAATAAATAAACAAATAAAGCAAATCTATTCAACCCATTACAGTTATGCAGCTGTTATGTATCTCCTTCAGCATTCTCCTTCCCTCGCATTTCTTTTCGTCATCTCCCTGATGCTTTTCTTCACACACAACTTTTAAAAAATCTTTTGCCTTGTTATTCTCCCCCACTTGCTTTCTTCACTAAAAGAATACTCTATCATCTCCCTGTCTCTGTCTTCTTCTTTTCCTTCTTTTTTTTCTATGCTTAAAAGGGCTAAATGATAGCCTGACACCTTAATTGCAAGCCATTGTCACAATGCAGCATGGAAATTGCATGAGTGATAAAAGAAGAAAGGGCCGTGGCGTGCGTTGTCAGCGAGTATGATTCTCAGTGGCAGATTGGAAATTAAACAAATGGGTACCTGCTGCAGTCACACCCTTTTGTTGAGGTTCACAATATCCTGATGGAAAAGGAAAGAGAGAGAGATAAGAAGATTGAAAGAAACAGAGAGAGAAAAGGGCAAGAGAAAGATTGCCACAAGTTTTCAAAGGGCAGAGGAAAAGGTGGTCGCAGGGAGAGATAGAAAAATGCTCTTCTCTTGCAAGTTGGATTTTCCAGACACAGGCCATTTTCACACTGCACTGTTATAGTGCTATTATTTCACTTTCAACATCCTATCAAATCCTGGGGTTTCAGTTTACAGAGGGGGCCCCCCTAAACTGCACACCCCCATTTTCCATAGGATGTTGGAATAATAGCACTATAACAGGCTAGTGCAGAAGAGGTAACAGACATTCCTAGAAATTCTCCTTCATGGTGGTGGTGGCGCTTTTTGAGTTCATAATGGTGGGTCCCAACATTAATTTTTGGGGAGAATACATCTCCAAGAATCCACTGACTATGGTTAACTCTTGAAGTTGTTCCCCACAAAAGTAACTTCTCAAAGGTTTGTTCTTGTCAGGAATCTACCGAATGTAGAGTAGCCAATGTCAGGAAATGCTAGGCTACAAAGTATTGAATGCTAATCTCCAAGATTCACAGTTGTTTTCCCTTCAATGTCATCATTGAATGCTAATTGTGGATTGTAATAATGTGTCTATTTTAAGCATAGTTGTGTATTTCAATGTATCAAATGGTTAATTATTGATTAATTGCCAGAACTGGCAAAAATGAAGGTACCAAAAGGTGTTTTGTGTCCAAGATAAGCAGGACACAAACGTTCTTCAGCCACAAGGATGAAAGAAGGGAAAACAACTGTGAATCTTGGAGATGTCTGTGGGGCAAGTATCATCTCCAATCACAGCTTTGCACACCATAATTTATATAGAAAGTGGTGTATACTTTACTCTCAGCAACTTTGCAAACAGCGTGCTGCATTTAGCTACAAATAAACACTGCTCTCTACCTCAGAGTGAAGCTTTATGCAGTGTGATTTTTCTAGGGTATGACAAAATAAAACAATTAGAAACTAACAATATGCACTTTTGGAATGAAACACTATGTCAGGGGAGTTGCAGAAAGCAACCAAAATTATTTCAAACCTTTTTCAGACCATTTGAAAGCTTCTTCCAGAAACACATCCAGAGATTATTTTGGATTATTAACAATATATTTTGAAAATGTTAAGTATAATTATTCAGACCTGGTATTGTTACTTCCAGTATGGCACCTTGGGCGAGGACCCCCAGATATCATTTTGATATCACTTAATTCGGCCTTAGCTGGATTGGCTTGCAGTTACCTCACTCCACGTGTTTGCGAGGTTCTCCGGACAAGCACGGACATGAGTGCGGCCGCTAATGGTTTTGCATTCCGGACCCTTTTGAGGCCAGCAACCCAAGCTTCACTCCTAGCTTCAGGGAACTTCCAGCCACAAACTCCACAATAGCTGCACGGCTCTCAGCCGAGCTACTCCTTATGTCAGGCCATCAACGTCCCAGCCACGCTATTGTCATCAAACACAAATCCTATCATGTTAAATTTGACCTTTCCAGATCCTTTGTCCAGCGCCAAAACTCCTTTTGTTCTCACCTGGCTTGCCATAGCCGGTAGGCACAAACTTCCCTATAAAAACCCCTCATTTTCAAACCGTCTTCGGATCACCCTGAACTTCCATCTAACCTTGCTGCCACTCTGTCCAGCGAAGTTTTCCCCTCAGTTCTCCATAACTGAGTCTGTTTCCCCTCTTGGACCTCGGAACCCCATCTTTCTCTCCAGGACAACGAGACCAGCTCATATTACCCACCCTTAAACTCTCTCATCCTGCTTTCCAGTTAGTACGTGTGTGTGTTGGTTTATTTTCTGTTTACTGTCTAATAAAGCTGTTATTTTTGTTACTTTACACTTGTGTGCCTGTTCCCTGACCTGAAGCTGTAGACATTGGGTTAGAATCATAGAATCATAGAATCATAGAAATGTAGAGTTGGAAGAGACCACACGGGCCATCCAGTCCAACTCCCTGTCATGCAGGAACACCCTCAAAGCACTCCCGACAGATGGCCATCAAGCCTCTGCTTAAAAACCTCCAAGGTAGGAGACTCCACTACTCTCCGAGGCAGCAGATTCCACTGCCGGACAGCCCTGACTGTCAGGAAGTTCTTCCTGAGGTTCAGGTGGAATCTCCTTTCCTGCAGCTTGAATCCATTGCTCCTTGTCCTGGTTTCTGGAGCAGCAGAAAACAAGCCCCCTCCTTCCTCTACGTGGCATCCCTTCAAATATTTAAACATGGCTATCATGTCCCCTCTTAACCTCCTTTTCTGCAGACTAAACGTACCCAGCTCTCTCAGTCTATCCTCATAGGGCATGTTTTCCAGGCCTCTCACCATTTTGGTCACCCTCCTCTGGACTTGCTCCAGCTTGTCAATATCCTTCTTGAATTGGGGTGCCCAGAACTGGACACAGTATTCAAGATGGGGTCTAACCAAAGCAGAGTAGAGTGGTACCAGTACCTCCCTCGATCTAGACACCATACTCCTGTTGATGCAGCCGAGAATTGCATTGGCTTTCTTGGCTGCCGCATCACACTGCTGACTCATGTTCAGCTTGTGGTCTATGAAGACTCCTAGATCCCTTTCACACGTACTGCTATCCAGCCACGTGTCCCCCATCCTATATTTCTGTATTCCATTATTTCTGCCTAAGTGTAGGACCTTACATTTCTCTCTGTTGAATTTCATTTTGTTCGCCCTGGCCCAGCTCTCCAATCTATCCAGGTCATTTTGAATTTTGATCCTGTCCTCTGCGATTAGAACCCCTCCCAATTTGGTGTCATCTGCAAATTTGATGAGCATGCCCTCTATTCCTTCATCTAAGTCATTGATAAAAATATTGAACAGCACTGGGCCCAGGACAGAACCTTGTGGCACCCCACTAGTCACTTCTCTCCAGGATGAAAAGCAGCCATCCGTGATCACCCGTTGGGTTCGGTCGGTCAACCAATTACATATCCAATTAACAGTAGCCCTGTCTAGCCCACATTTTACTAGCTTCGATGCAAGAATGTCATGGGGAACTTTGTCAAAGGCCTTACTGAAATCGAGATATGCTACATCCACAGCATTCCCTTCATCTATCAAGCTAGTAACTCTATCATAAAAAGAGATCAGATTAGTCTGGCATGACTTATTTTTGAGAAATCCATGTTGACTTCTCGTGATTATTGCGTTGTTTTCTAAATGATTAGAAACTGAACGCTTAATGATCTGCTCCAGGATCTTTCCGGGTACCGATGTCAGGCTGACTGGGCGATAATTATTTGGGTCCTCTTTTTTTCCCTTCTTGAAGATGGGGATAACATTTGCTCTCTTCCAATCTGCTGGAACTTCTCCTGTCCTCCAAGATCCTTGCAACGATACCCTGCCTCTCGCTAACCAAAGAGGTGCTCTAGCTAATTTCCCCCCAATTGGTATTTTGATTGCAAAGTGGGCGCCCCTCCAGGGACCCCCCAGATCTCAGGGTAGCAGTATCATGATAATGAAATTCATATATATATATATAACCAAAAATATAAAATCTGTATGATTTATAATACATTATATGTCAATGAAATTTGTAAATGAAATTTGAAGAGAAATAGAAATGTAAGCATTTTTTAAAAGCCCCTTCACTTTTACGTTTGTCACATTACGTTTTTTCTTACAATAGAATTTTTAAAAAGATATGATTTTGGTTTTCCTTCAACAGCCTCCTGGTTCAAATGATTTTCATTTTAGTAGCCAAACTTGTAGATCACAGGATGTATTGTTAGAATAGAATACAGTTCTTTTCTAGATCAAGCTGTTTATTGTGTTGTTTGCCGCAGTTGAAACCTGACACCGAAAGGGTGTGCTTTTTCCATGTTGATGGTGCTAAAAGAAACCCTTTCCAACTAGATAGAGGGATAGGATTGAAAAAGAGGGCTGGTCAAATATAAAAAGACTTTCCTAAAAAATAAGAAAGGAGAGCGAGAGAAAGCCTCTTTTGTCAGAGGCTTTGTTAACTGTGTAGGTTTGTAAAGTAGGTGGTAGAAAGTAGGTGGTAAGGGGGTGTGGAAGATGATATTTAAAAATAGCCATCTCTGTACCTCTTCATTTCTTTCTTAACAGCAACCTTCTTTCAGAAGTCTCCAGAGACCCTGTTTCATACTTCAAAATTCTTCAAGATTAACACCTCTTTGTGTGTATGTGTGTGTGTGTATTGTTCCATTGTGTTTTGCATCTCTGATTTGCGATTCACCTAGAAAGAATTTCTTTCTAGGTGAATCGCAAATAGAGATGCAAAAATTTAGTTCTGACAGAAGCCTGTATCTGATTGTGACTGCCAATTAGAGTTGACCAACTAGCTTAGTTGGATTTACACAAATGTTGGCCATCTATAACAACGCAATAATGCTATGGTAGATGGACCAACCAAAAAGACAGGAATGAAAGTCATAGAGCTGGAAGGGGCCAATCATTCTAACCCCCTTCTGTCATGCAGGAAGACATCATCATCTTGGACAGATGGTCATCGAAACCCTGTTCAAAAACCTCTGAGAAAGGACACCCCATACCACTCCATGGAAGCAGCAGCAGATTCTGTTGTCCAATTGCTCTTACCATCAGGAAGTTCTTTCAAAAGTTTAGATGGAAACACTTTTCCTGAAATTTGAAGCCATTGCTCTGTGTCCTGGTCTCTGAAAACAGGCTTGCTCCCCCTCCATGTGACATCCCTTCAGATATTAAACATGGCTATCATGTCCCCTTTTAAGATCTTTTCTCCAGGTTAAACTTTCCCAGCTCCTTAAGTTGCTCCTGAAACTTCTTCATAGTTTCCAGGTCTTTAACAATTTTAGTCTCCTTAGCCATATCCTTCTTGATTATGGTACCCAGAACAGGACATGGTCCAGGCAGGGTCTGACCAAAGCAGAAAAGGGTAGTACCATCACTTCCTTTACCTGGATGCTAGATTCCAATTGATGCAGCCTTAAATTACATTGGCTTTTTTAGCTTTTGTATCATACTGCTGGCTTGTGTTCAGCTATTTGGTCTACTCCATTTTCCAGTTATGTAGATTGTGTTATTTGTGTGAGCCACATTCATCTCCATCGTCTTCCAGAATGCCACTAGGCCAAAGATGTCATACTTATGGTAGACTTTTAAAAACGCCTTTGAAAGTCACTTCCTTGACAAGCCTTTCTCCCTGTGTCTTCTATTTTCTCCTCACCCTTGATTAATAAAGGCGTTTGCATGTAAATAGGATGACCTGCTGTTTCCTTCTCCCGCCCTCTTACTGCTCATCTGCTCTTGGAGCTGTGTATTCTCTCTATCAATCTATAATTCTCCGTTTGTTCAGATGGCCACACTAATCTCTTGCCTTCCTGAAGCCACCTCTTTTATTTGCACAGAACTGACCTGTGAAGCTTCATGAGCAAGCTGGCAATTAGTTGCTCACAAAATTTTAAAAATTACTTACTTTTTGATTATAAGTCCCAGAGTATTGTCACACCAGTGTTATCCTAAGAGGTAACACAGATTGGAGAGCTGGATGAAAGCTAACAAAATAAATTTGAACAGAGAGAAATGTAAGGATCCAATGCACAAAAAATGGAATACACATATATAGGGTGGGGGACATGTGGCTGGACAACAGTCCATGTGAAATGGATCTAGGAGACTTGATGGACGACAAGCTGAACATGAGCAGTGTGACATGGCAACCAAGAAAGCCAACGTGATCCTTGATTATAGCAATAGGAGTATGGTGTCTAGATCAAGGGAGGTTATTCTGCAAAAATGTATTTTGTGCACTGTAGTTGGCCCAATAAAGCTATCACTGTTTTGTGGATTTTGGATTTGTCCACAGTCCAATTTCCCACAATCCAAATGGGTCAGACATTTAGTTTCCTGATATTTTCCCTAGCAATAAAATGCCAGGTGCAGTTATTTTCTTTTCGTTTTTAATGGGTTAAAAAAAAAAGGTGATGAAGCACCAATTAAGAACAGTAGGAAGAATGATAACATTTCAAAATAATTAATAAATAAGAGCTTTGGGGATGTTTACCATCAAGGATAGATGGTTGTCATATTTAAAATGTTCAAAAGGAAAAGATGTTAATGAACAGGAAGTTGGGGGAGATGCTTCAGATGAAACAGTGTTGCTGAAATTCCTTTTATCAAAGATGATCCACGGCAGGAAGAGGCAATGGGGAAATAGACTGGAGCACCAATGCCTGGGTGGGATTTGCTGGAAGATGGCTCTGCAGCATCAGAGTTACTTTCAGTCGTCCTGTCCAATTGTTGGAAACAGGAGTTAATCCAGTTGCTGCTTTACGCTGGTTGTGCACTTTTTCAGTTTCACTTTCTTAGACATTGTGTAAAAGTGGTATAACTGTGTTACACACCACTGTAACTGTGATTGTGTGGACCTTAGCAGAGGTGGGTGGCAATTTGGATGGATTGTTGCTCAGCCCTGGGATGCAAGGAGCTGTACCTCCTATTGTGGTACTGAAGGCACAATGGTGTGGTGGAGTAACTCTGCATCTCCACCATGGAGCAAATGGAGCAACTGCTGAAACGGTGAAGACTAATAATTCTTCCAAATTCCGGGCATCTTCGCTGTCCTGAGACTGAATTTTCGGTAGAAATGCAGGGCATTAATAAGGACAGGAGGAGGAGGAAGGACAAAATAAGACAGCTAAGAAAGCCAATTTGATTTTGGCTCCATCAATAGCGTCTTGGTCAAGGGAAATGATGCTACCACTCTGTTCTGCTTTGATCAGACCCCACCTGGAGGAAAACTGCATCCAGGCCAGACCCAACCTGGACTTGCATAGATGAGTGACACCTGATTTGACCACAGAACATGTGAAAATTATCTAGGAGACAACAAGCTGAAAATGAGTCATGAGTGTGACATGGCAGCTGTAAAAACAAATGCAATCTGGGCTGCATCAGTAGGAGTACAATGTCTAGGTCAAGGGAAGTGTTGGTCCCCCTCTATACCGCTTTGAAGAGGCCCTACCTGGAATAATCTGTCTACAGTTCTGGGTCCTAAAGTCCTTTGCTTAAATAATCCATCTGGTGCCTCTGAAATTATTGTTGGGGGAACAGTGAGTCCACTCTGAGATTTACCTTTAAATTCCAAAATGAGCTGTCTGAAAGGGGTTCAGGAAGCATATAGACAAACTGGAAAGTGTCCAGAGGAGGGCAACCAAAATGATCCAAGGCCTGGAAACCATGAAGCCCTACAAGAAGCAGCTTAGGAAGTTGTGTAGGTTAGCCTGGAGCAGAGATGGTTTAAGGCAAAAACCCATGTTTAAATATTTGAAGGGAGGTAATGTCAAGGAGGGAGCAGGCTTGTTTTTCACTGCTCCAGAGACAAGGAGCAATGGATTCAAGCTGCAGGAAAAGTGATTCCATATAAACCACAGGAAGAACTTCCTGAGAGTAAGGGTAGTTGGAAAGTGGAATCTGCTGCTTCTCCCATGGAACTTGGTGGAGGGTCTACCTTCTTTGGAGTTTGAGAGATATTTTTTAGATTTACACATGTGTAAATGTGTGCTTGCTGTAGAGGTAGCGTATCTTGACTTCAGTAAGGCAAAGTTCCCCATGACAACCTTGCTCCTCAACAATGGCACTTTTAACCCTGGAGAGGTGAACTTTGGAGTGCCACAGTGTTCATTCCTATGTCCAGGACTATTCAAGTTCTTCAGCAATGATTTGGAGGAAGGATCAGAAGGCAGGCTGACCAAATTTGCAGATCATTCCAAATTGGGAAGAGTTGGACAGGATCAAAATTGAAAATGACCTTTACAGATTGGCGAGCTGGACCAAGCTAACAAATATAAGAAATATAAGGCAGAAAAGACAGAATACACAAATATAGCACTGGGGACATATGGCTAGAGAGCACTATGTGTGAAAAGGATCTGGTAGTCTTGGTGGACTACAACCTGAACATGAACATGAACATACCAGCAGTGTGATGCAGCAGCCAAGAAAGCCTATGTGAGTACGATGTCCAGATCAAGGGAGGTAATGGTACAACTCTGTTCTGCATTGTTTAGGTCTCATCTGGAATAATCCTGTATCTAGTCGTACATATCTCCATTTCAAGAAGGAAATGGACAAGCTTGAGGTGTCCAGAGGAGGGCGACCAAAACGATGGAGGGTCTGGAAGTCATAGAGCCCTCTAAGGAGAGAAAGGGAGCTGGAGATTTTTAGTCTGTAAAAAGATAAGATTAAGAGGGGATACAGTTATGTTGAACTTTTTTCTGCCATTGCATATGGAGCCATGGGTTCAAGCTGCAGGAAAGGAGATTCCACCTGAGGAAGAACTTCCTGAGGGTCAGACCTATCTGGCAGAGGAATTGCTGGTGCCTCCATGAATTGTGGTGGAGTCTCGTCCTTCTTTTGAGGTTTTTAAGCAGTCTGGATAGCCATCTGTCAAAAGAAGGCTTTGAAGTGTGTTCCTCCATGGCAGCGGATTGAACTGGATGGGCCCTGGGGTCTCTTCTTGCTGTTACCCTGATCTCTGGGGTCCCAGGAGGGACACCTAAATAACCAAACAACAAACACAACCTTTGGGGAAAACTAGCTGGAGCACTCACAAAAGCTAGCTAGAGGGATGGTAACTTAGCAGGATCTTGCAACCCAGTGTCTACAGGGTCAGATCAGACAAGCAGTCAGACGGTTTAAAATACCAAAAATGATTTTTTTTTAAGTACAGACAAATATTGAGGACAACACAGTCACACAGCTAACTAAAGAATTGGAAATAGGGATTTTCAGAGGGAAGTGGGTGATACAACACCTGTCTCATAGTTCTGGAGAGGTATGAAGATTGAGTTCGTGGATATGGAGTCTCAGTACGTGGGACTGAGGGGATGGCTCATCAGATAAAGCAGCAGCAAGGCTGGATGGAACTCAGGAGCAATTCAAGTGGTCTGAGGTGGTCTCGGAATCAGGGGGTTTATATAGGGTGAATTGTGACTGCAGGCCATGCCTTACCCAGTGAGAACAATGCGAGTTTGGAGCAGGACAAAGTTTTGGAAAGGTCAGAGTTTAGGATGATTGGCTTAGTGCCAATTTAACAGTAGTGTAGCCAGTATGCAAATGCAGAGTGCTTAGTACAGCTTTGTGAGGCTACATGCTTGGGGCAGGTCGCCTTTTGTTAGTATCACGCCTAAGCAGAAGGGTATTTGCTGGAGAGGTCCCTGAAGCAACGAACCCGCTCTGTCTGGCCTGCTTGGGTGGAGAATGGAATGTCCAGCAATTATCGGCCGCTCCTGTTTACATGCTTGTCCTGAGGCCTCGCAAACATGTGGAGCGGGATGGCAGAGGAAAGCTGAATGGTTTGATATCGAAACGATATTGTGCTATCTCCGGGTAGGCCTCCATCGCAGTAACACAGCTCTACTATTCTATGATTCTATTAAATTGATGTACAATTGAGTAAAAAAATTAATAATTTTGTATCTGAACTGTTGATAGTATCAATCTCATGTCCTATGGATCAATGAACAATTGTCAGCAGTTGATATATGTATCTCTCTCTCTAGATATCAATAGATAGATAGCTTGATAGATAGACAGACAGACAGATAGATTCCACTTTCACAAGGGGCCAAATTTAAAGTATTTAGAGCAATTTCCATGGGTGTTATATAAAATAAAATAGAATTATTTCTTTTCCTGTAGTTTGATTAGATTGCTTCTTGCCCTAGTCTCTGGAGCAGCAGAAAACGATTATTTTCTGCTGCTCCAGAGACTAGGTCAAAGAGCAATCTTCAACATGGCATCCTTGCTCCATCTTCAACATGATATCCTTCCACATATTTAAACATGGCTATCATGTCCTCTACTTTTAACCTTCTTCTCTCCAGACTAAACATACCCAGTTAGCTAAGCCACTCTCCATAGGGCTTCATAGCTTCACCATTTTGGTTGCCCTTCTCTGGACACATTCCAGCTTGTCAACGTCCTTGAATTGAGGTGCCCAGAACTGGACACAGGATTATTCCAGATGAGTTCTGAACAAAGCAGAATATAGTGGTACCATCTGGACACTATACTCCTATTATTTACACACTAAAACACTCTTCACATTCACAGCTTCCACTTGCAAAAAAGTCATTAGTAAAGACAGATTTTTCTGCAGTGAATAAATCCTTGGAGGTTTTTAAGCAGAGACCAAGGATTGTGTCCTGTGTGGTAGAAGGAGGCTGTGTAAACTGTGATAGCAGACCCAGTCCCAGGGGAGGGTAATATTTAAATTCCAAAGTTATTAAGCCAGAGGTTCACCAGATAGGAACATTGACATCCTGGCCTAAATGAAACAACCTAGCAAGGTGAGGCCAAAAACTCCCCAAGTCATATCTTCTAGAAATCTCAAAAGGCACATAGACACACATGTAATGGACCATTAACAACAATGGTATCTTGATAGGGACTACGTGTCCTCTGGATGAGGTTAACTATTGCAACAGTGAGAAACGGAAAACTAGGTCCATCTGCAAGATTCGGCTATTTTCCTTTTCCAGGAAAGAGTCTGCCCCCAAGGCATAGTTTGCACTATAACTGGAGTCTCATTTTGGTGTGCTTGTGTGAGTGCTTCGCTGTGCATGTGTGGATCTTTTGCCAGTTCTGTTAAATAAACCACAGATGATTGACATTTGACCTGGCTTTTCTGTGGCCTGAGTCTGTAGACATAGGGTTCAAGAACTTGCTCTGTTGTCCTGCACTCCACTTTGCTAAGCAGTGCTCCACTAATTGCCACAATCTTTGCATTTTTGCAGTAAATCCAGACCCAGAAGTCAGGGTAACGGACTGAACAGCCCTTAGGATTCTCTTTCAACTATGACTTCATGATTTTATCTCTTGCCTGGAATTACCCATGGAAACCCCACAGGGAGAGGATTCTGCCATTATGCCAGCCACCAACACCCCAGCCTTTCTTTACCAGTTTATTTTTTGCACAGGTTTCAAGTACTTTTACACCCATTAATTTGACTTACAGGGTGTAGCTGTCACATTGCATTGAATCACTGCTTGGCTTGAAGGAAGGAGAAATGACAGGACATTTCACACTTTTCTTCTTTTCTCCTATAAATTACCTCCATTGTTTCTCTGCTAAATCCATCTTTTTTCTCAGTCTTGAAAGATGGCAGAACTTCTTCTGTGACATCCGCCCAGGAGGGGAGATTCACAACATCTCTGAGAAATTGGTTCCCTGACCCATTCCAGATCTTCTCTTTTGCTCTCCTTGGTCCAAGTGGATTGGGATTTAGTTTAGATTTAGTTAATGGAGAGGATCATATATTTAATATTGGCTATATATTTAGATATTCTCCAAACTTGCAGTTGATTACCCTTCTTTCCTCCTCTGGGCAGGAGCATATTAAAATCTCTGTCTGCTAGAACACATTATGATATGTTTATTAAAAGTAACTTTATTCAATGGAATGTGTCAATTGAGGAAGGATCAGTTGGTTTTACCTGGTGTTAAAGGGGTTTAAACAATGTAAAATATATTGCTCCGATGGTGTCTTCATAGTGTCTGTATTGCAAGACTTTGGCAGCTCTTGATGATGTTCCTGGCAGGTTGGCCTCATTGCTTAAAGCATTAATGAGAATTTACCAGAAATGATATTAAAATATAACCTGTTGATTTTACTTCTGCTTGTCCTATATTTCTAAGAATACTGGCACTTTCAAAAAATTAAAATTAATATCGCTCGCTGGATGAACTATGGCACTGGATATCTGAAAATTTCACAAAGAGATCCAGGAAACCTATTGATTGTTCATGCCAATTTAAGTCAAAGGCATAGTCTTTTTTTTTAAAAAAAGAGAATGATGGAAGGAACCGCCCTACTCTAAAACGTTTGAAGGCCTGCAAATGACAAAGCCCTCTGAGGAGTTGCTGCAGAAGCTGGGGATGTTTAGATTGGAGAAGAGAAGCTTAAGAGAAGGTGTATGATAGCCATGTTGTCAGATGGTGGATGGAGCAAGCCTCTTTACTACTGCTCTGGTGACTAGGACATGGAACAATAGATTCAAACTACAGAAATTAGATTTCATCTAGGCATCAGGAAGAACTTTTTGAAGGAAAAAGCAATTTGACTCGAATGTGCTGCTGCCTGGGAATGTGATAGAGGCTCCTTCTTTAGAGGCTTTTAAAGAGAGGCTGAATGACCGTCAGGAATTCTTTCCTGCATGGTAGAATGTGGTCTCTTTCACTTCTATGATTCTATATCTCCTGTTAGTCTTCACTTTTCCAAGCTATACATTCCCAGCTCACTTAAGTCATTCTTCCAAGGGCTTGATGGTTTCCAGGCCTCCTACCATTTTGGTCGTCCTCTTCTGGACACCTTCCTGCTTGTCAATGTCCTTCTTGAACTGTGGTGCCCAGAGCTGGACACAAGATTATTCTAGGTAGGGTCTGAACAAAGCTTCCCTTGATGAGGTCCTGACTGTCCATGACACCAGGCTCTTATTGATACAGCCCAGAATTGCATTGACTTTTTTATCTGCTGCATCACACTGTTGTATCTCATGTTTAGCATGTTCTCTACTAAGACATGTAGATGGCCCATGAAAATTACAGATAGCCAGGTCTTATCCTGAGATCAGATAACTCTAATCTTTGGGAGGAATGGACACAAGGTTCTTTTATAATACTGGGTTGTTATTGTTTTTTCTTCCTTTCTTGATCCAATTCTGCTCAAAGACATTTTGTTATCTATGACGAATGGGTCCTATAGCAAATCAAGCCTGGAAGGCAGCAGGAAAAGAGGGAGACTACATTACAGGTGAATGGAAAACAAGTCTGTGAATCTGCAAGACCTGAGCAACGGTTGAGGACTGGATGACTTGGAGTCTCTCATCCAAAGGTCACAATAAAGTTAAGTCTTTTTTTTTAAAATAAATTTTATTGATATAAACAAACAAACACAGAGCATAAATACATTTCCATACACGCAAAAACGATATCATATACATTATACAAACATTATACATTATACATATATGATTCCATCCAACTAACTAACCCACCACCCAAACAATACAAAATACAAAAATTAGTTCCCCCCTCATTGCTGAAACTCAATTTAACATATCTGTAAGTTCCTTCTAAATCTGGCAAATGTAATAAAGTTAAGTCTTGACAGTCAATAAGAAGTCAGAAATGAAGGCACAAAACCACAAGATGCAACAAATGGATTTAAAAGACAAGCTTGACATTTAACAGATCTTCCCCAGGTACTGAGTACATCTGGAGAAATGTTCAGTATGGTGGATAGCTCCAGAGAGGTTCAGAAATCTGAAATGGATTGGAGCATGTGCTGCATTTACCAAACACTTTCTTATGCTTTCCAGGTAGCTTAGTCCTAAAAATGGGGGAGGGGTTTGGGGGACTGGAGAGGATTTCAGGTCCCACACCTCTAATATCCCATCTTGTTGCTGTCACTTCCTGGGAGGAAGTGAGGCAGCAGCCATTTCCTGTATTACATAAGCCAAGGTGCCAGGGAACTCCCAAGTGGCTTTTCTTTTTCTCCTTTATAAAATGTGAACTTTGGGGCATGACGTCTGAATTATGCAAAACACTTAAGGAATATTTATATTTCCATGATCTCCACAATTGCAGGTTGCAGGTTTCTGGTTGCTTGGAGGAAAATTAAGGAAGCAGAAACCCATAACACAGATGATTTCTCCCACATGAAATCATCAGATTAGGGGGGGTAGCTAACATGCCCAAGGACAGGGTCAGAATTCAAAATGACCTTCACAGATTAGAGAGCTGGGCCAGAACTAATCAAATTAATTTCAACAGGGAGAAATTGGGCAGAAAAAATTAAATGCCCACATATAAGATGGATGACACCTGGTTTAACCACAGTCCATGTGAAAGGGATCTAAGAGTGTTTATAAGCCACAAACTGAACATGCCAGCAAGTGTGATGCAGCAGCTAAAAGGGCCAACGCGATTCTGGACTGCATCAATAGGACTATAGTGTCTGGGTCAAGGGAAGTTATGGTACCATTCTGCTTTGGTCAAAATGTACCTGGAGGAATCCTGTAGACCTAGTTCTACTCTCTAAGGCAGCAGAAATCAAACCTACATCCTTTTTTTTTTTTTGGCAGCACTTGAAGTATTTAAAGAGGGCTATTATGTCACCCCTCCATCCTCATCAATCTCTGTGGCCAGTTTCTCTCATATGTTTATAATGTTCTTCTTGCCCTTTTCTGAACTTGCTCCAACTTGTCTCTATCCTAATCCTAAAATGAGGCATCCAGAACTGCACATAGAATTCCAGAGGAGTCCTGACTATCAGAAAGAACTTAGGGAGACTATGATTTTCCTTGTCTTGGAAACTATGCTTATATTCTTGCAGCCTTCTCTGCTGTAGCATCACACTGCTTTTACATTCTACAATAATCCCAAGGTCCTTTCTATGTGGACCTTGGGATTATTGTTGACTGCAAGCTAAGTATCCCCAATCCAATACTTTTCCCCATAGATTTACTTCTTCATCCTTCTTATTATCCTTGTTGCCATTCTCTGAATCTGCTCCAACTCATTTATATCTTTCTTAAAATGAGACAGAATTGAACAAAGGACTCCAGATGAGGCCTGACCAGTGCAGAATACAGTGGAACTCTTCTTTCAACTTGGAAACTATGCTTCTACTAAAGGAGGCTAAAATAGCATTCTCTTATTAGCCTCAGCATTATGATGCAAGATTTCTTCAGAGATTCACAATGGCCTTCCTCTGAGCCTGACAGTGTGTGATTTGCTCACAGTCCCAAAGTGGGTTATTATGACTGTGCAGGGATTTGAATGCTTGTCTCCCAGATTCCTAGTCCAGCTTTCAAAATATTATGACACTATCTCTTGACTGCACCACTGAATGTGCCACAAATGCTCATAAGAATGTGCAATGCTCATTCATTACTCTTCCTTGTGTGCAGGCACAGTCAGGTTCAAGGAACATGTAAAATGCATGGGGTTTCACTGTTCTCCTGCAAAGCGTCTTAAATTTGCCCTTTCAATATATTGAGTAAATGTATCCAACAGCCCCTGAGGCAGTCATGTGAATCAGTACCCATGCATGTCACTGCAAGCAAGGAAGGGGTATTTTAAAGGTTCCCGTTAACACTCTTTTGAAATTCCTTCTACTGCCCTATTATGCTTCACCTTGACATTGAAATACAGAAAGAAGTTTTCTTGTTTGCAGGAAACTTTTCATTGCAGAGCCTTCCCCTTTATTTGCCCTCCCTTCTCCTACCCCCCCATGCCATTTCCTTCAGGCACTGTTAGCAAATATAGGTTATTAAACTGATTTTCCCCCGTGTCACGTCCAATGAACATTAAAATTAAAGTTCTGCTCAGTTTCCTCATAGGGTCAGGGGTTCTAGGTTTGCAGGCGGAAGGGGGAGAGAAAGCAAAGGAAGGAAGAGATTGATACGTAGGCACCATGCAAAGGAAAGGGAAAACAGGTCCTCTTGGATTTGCTCAGCAGTAGTACATGCAAAAAAGGCTTTGGGATAATTGGTGTTCACTTGCCCTTGAGCCAGAAGTATGGTGCTACAGCAAAGAAGGCAAATACTGTTTTAGTTTGGATTAATGGAAACATAGTTTGAGTATGACCCTGGAGACCAAAATTTGACTCCTGGTTCGACCACAGAAACCATCTGGGTGACCTTGGACACATCACACACTTTCAGCCACAGAAAACCCCATTATAGGTTTTCCACTTTAGTGACATCATGTTGGGAATGGCTTGGAGTCACACAACAAGAAAGTTTCCAAGTCAAGTCACAATCTTGTTTCCATGGGAAGTCACAAGCTTGTTACTATGCTGAATATCCTCACTGCATGATATGGTATAATTGGCAGATATCATTTAATTGAAATGAAATATAAATTGTACATGACTATGGCTGAAGCTAAAAGGACTGGCTGAATATGTGGAAAAGCATATCAGAGATGAGACCTCAGGGCATGGCCAGGTCATAGTCAGGGAAGCTCTGCTGATAATGGGACCACCATGTCCCTTAATGACTCAATCTTTGGAAAAACAGATAAAATAGAAGCCAAAACTGCCTCAAGAGAGTAACATTGTCCTTCATCTGTTCCCTTTTCCTACTGCAAATCTATTTTGTTTCCTCACCTACTCAGACACTAAGGAGCTATAATGATTCCCATCAGTGCTTTATCACCTAATGCTAAGGCCCTTAGCCTACTCCAGATCCCATTGTTTGCTCTGCCAGAGAGACAGTAAAACTTTGCTTTTCAGACTGGAAACAGGGTATTTAAACTCTGCCTCTGAGCCAGATAACTTGTAGTACTCTGGACCTAGGTCATCACTCTGCTGCTGCAATTCTCATTCTTGTTTACAGATCCTTTAGCCTGAGCCACATCACTTTGTTTCTTCTCTACTGGGTAAATTTCACCCACCTCACACTAAACTTCTATCCAACTTTTCCTCCCTTTTTCTTCAGCTAACCTGTTATGATTGTGCAATTGTTTGCAACCTGTGTATGTTTGTGATTCGCCTCAAAGAAGTAGTTCCAGTGCACATACATGTAAAAGATCCTGGAAGGTTACCCCTTTCTCGCAATCCTCTTGTTTGAGCTAATATTCCCCATGGGGGCACCGGCATCCTGGGTGGTTGTCTGATACACCCATGGTTTGAGGTAAAGTGATGGGGTCTCCTTTTCTAGGAATCTTCCAAAAGAGCCTGGCCCCATTGCGGTCCTCCCATCCACTGCGGGGGGGTGGGGTGGTCTAGCTGAAAATCCTGCATTGAACATGAGGTTGGACTCAATGGCCTCCAGACTCCCTTCCAGCTATATGACTAGGAAAAGTAGTGTGAGGTAGTGATTTCAGTGCTACGCAACAATGTAGAAGCAACTGGGGTTGCCTTTGGGTTAGTCACAGTTTAACAGAAAGGCAAATTCCCACTGAAGAACAAATCTTGCAAAAAAAATTAAAAATAAACCCAAGTTGGAGAGTATTAGTCAGTGCTGACAATGGTACACAACCACAAGAAAATATGAAACAGCCTCATTTTTATGAATATGAAAATATGAATATGAATACAAAATATAAAATATGAAAATACAAAATGGCCTCAATTTTGTTACCTGTCTCTACAACAAAGGCAAAAACTCTTTCATTTCACCTGTGATTGGCAAATCCTGCTTATGCAGCACCCGATATATTTTTTTCCAGCTGTAACAATCAAGAACAGCAGTTCTTCACCCAGGTCTGTGGACTTCTGATGTGTTATGATGTCCTCACTGGTGCTCCCTGAAAGCTTGAAGAAATGTTATGAGTTTCATAGAATCATAGAATCGTAGAAATGTAGAGTTGGAAGAGATCCCCGGGGCCATCCAGTCCAACCCCCTGCCATGCAGGAACACCCTCAAAGCACTCCCTTGGACAGATGGCCATCCAGCCTCTGCTTAAAAACCTCCAAAGAAGGAGACTCCACTAAACTCCATGGAGGCAGCAGATTCCACTGCCGGACAGCCCTGACTGTCAGGAAGTTCTTCCAGAGGTTCAGGTGGAATCTCCTTTCCTGCAGCTTGAATCCATTGCTCCTTGTCCTGGTCTCTGGAGCAGCAGAAAACAAGTCCCCTCCTTCCTCTACGTGGCATCCCTTCAAATATTTAAACATGGCTATCATGTCACCTCTTAACCTTCTCTTCTGCAGACTAAACATACTCAGCTCCCTATGCCGCTCCTCATAGGGCATGACTTCCAGGCCTCTCACCATTTTGGTCGCCCTCCTCTGGACTTCCTCCAGCTTGTCAATATCCTTCTTGAATTGGGGTGCCCAGAACTGGACACAGGATTCAAGATGGGGTCTAACCAAAGCAGAGTAGAGTGGTACCAGTACCTCCCCCGATCTAGACACCAGACTCCTATTGATGCAGCCGAGAATTGCATTGGCTTTCTTGGCTGCCGCATCACACTGCTGACTCATGTTCAGCTTGTGGTCTATGAAGACTCCTAGATCCCTTTCACACGTACTGCTATCCAGCCACGTGTCCCCCATCCTATGTTTCTGTATTCCATTTTTTCTGCCTAACCGTAGGGCCTTACATTTCTCTCTGTTGAATTTCATTTTGTTCGCCTCGGCCCAGCTCTCCAATCTATCCAGGTCATTTTGGATTTTGATCCTGTCCTCTGTCGTATTAGCAACCCTTCCCAATTTGGTATCATCTGCAAATTTGATGAGCATGCCCTCTATTCCTTCATCCAAGTCATTGATAAAAATATTGAACAGCACTGGGCCCAGGACAGAACCTTGTGGCACCCCACTAGTCACTTCTCTCCAGGATGAAAAGCAGCCATTCGTGATCACCCTTTGGGTTCGGTCGGTCAGCCAATTACAAATCCAACTAACGGTAGCCCTGTCCAGTCCACATTTTACCAGCTTCCTTGAAAGAATGTCATGGGGAACTTTGTCAAAGGCCTTCCTGAAATCGAGATATGCTACATCCACAGCATTCCCTTCATCTATCAAGCTAGTAACTCTATCCTGAAAAGAGATAAGATTAGTCTGGCATGACTTATTTTTGAGAAATCCATGTTGACTTCTCGTGATTACCGCGTTGCTTTCTAAATGATTAGAAACTGACTGCTTAATGATCTGCTCCAGGATCTTTCCGGATACTGATGTCAGGCTGACTGGGCGATAATTATTTGGGTCCTCTTTTTTTCCCTTCTTGAAGATGGGGACAACATTTGCTCTCCCCCAGTCTGCTGGAACTTCTCCTGTCCTCCAAGATTTCTCAAAGATTATAGCAAGCGGTTCCGAAATGACCTCTGCCAGCTCTTTTAATCTCCTAGGATGCAATTCATCTGACCCTGGAGACTTGAATTCATCCAGTGTGGCCAGGTATTCCTGTGCCACCTCTCCACCTATTATGTGCCGCATTTCTCCTGCTTCCTCCCCTGCTCCCCAACCGCCAGGCTGAGTGCTTGTATCCTTCTGGGAAAAAATGGAGGCAAAGAAGGTGTTAAGTAGCTCTGCCTTTTCTCTCCCTCCTGTGAGTAATTCGCCATCTTCTCTGCGTAGCGACCCTACTGTCTCCTTCTTTTTCCTTTTGCTGCGGACATATTTAAAAAAGCCCTTTTTATTGTTTTTAATGTCTCTGGCCAGCCTGAGTTCGTTCTGTGCTTTAGCCTTTCTGACCTCCTCCCTACATCTCCTGGCAACTTGCTTCAATTCTTCTTTGGTGGTTTCCCCCTTCTTCCATTTCCTATACGTGTTTCTCTTAACTCTTAGCTCAGCTGAGAGTTCTTTAGTCAACCATTCTGGTTTCTTCAGATGCCTTCCATTTTTCCTCCTTATTGCCACCGTTTTAGACTGTGCCTTCAGTATCCCCTTTTTAAGGAACTCCCATGCCTCCTGAACTCCTTTCCCTCTCACTATTCCTGACCACGGAATTCCAGCCAGCAGCTCCCTAAGTTTACAGAAGTCCGCTTTTTTAAAATCTGAGATGAGTGTCTGGCTACCCTTATCTTCTCCTTCCCACTGAATGCTAAATTCCAACAGGGCATGGTCACTCCCCCCTAAAGATCCAACCACTTCTACCTCATTCACAAGGTCATCCCTGTCGGTCAGGACCAGATCTAGAATATTGGATCCCCTTGTGACCTCTTCCACCTTCTGGACCATGAAGTTGTCTGAGAGACAAGCAAGAAACTTGCTGGACCTTGCTGTCTTGGCAGAGTTTGACCACCAGCATATATCCGGGTAATTGAAATCTCCTATTATTACTGTATCTCTCCTCTTTGAATGTGCAGTCATTTGGTTGAGGAAGGCGTGATCCAAGTCCTCAGCCTGGGTTGGAGGTCTGTAGTAAACCCCCACCAGAATATCCCTATTGTTTCTCGCTGCCTTAATTCTTACCCAAATGCTCTCTACCTGGCTTTCTGGGTTTAAGTCCTGGATCTCTTCACAGGTGAAAACATCCTTGACATACAAGGCTACTCCTCCTCCTTTCTTGTTTGGTCTATTTTTACAAAATAGGCTATACCCCTCTATTCCTATATTCCAATCATGAGACTCATCCCACCAGGTCTCAGTTAAAATAAATTACAGTTAAAATAGAAAAAGAAAAAAAAAGTGCCAAACCATTCCAAAATAAGTGTGTACATTTTCTTATTTCTCTCTGAAATGTGATGGGCAATTTTAAATAAATATTTAATGCACTTTGGAGTTTCTTAGTGGTCCACATTAAAAAACGATATTTAAAGGGATCAGTGGTAGAGAAGTACAAAGAATCCATGACCAGTGTTCTCCATCTAAGAAAGGATCAGCAAACTCCGCATAGGACAATGACAGCTGGATTTCAGAGATGTCAGAGAGATTGCTTTTCCATTGCTAATGTAGTTGAAATTTAATTACCTGTCATTTGTTGCTCTTTGTCTGTAGTCCACACAAGGCTAAGAAGACATGTTATAAAACTGTGGACTACATACAGAGAAAATCTTTGGTAAAATCCCAAAGCAAAGGAAGCTGACTCGGGAATCCGACCACATGTCTAAGGAAATTATCAGCTCCAGGCTAATATTGACTTCCTTTGTATGCTGAGAATGCAGAGAAACTAATTGGAGGTCAAAAGAATGTTTTATTGGGGGCAACACTTACTGATCCTGCAAAAAAGAGACAAAGTGGTGTGGCTAAGACTAGGAATGAGATGGTACTACAGGAACAGGAATCATAGCAGGAGAGTGATGGTTTATGGTATACTATGGAGATTCTTTCTCAGAGCCAGGGTTCCAATACCCAAATGGGAAAGTGTTAATGGCTCTCTGTCAGAGCAAACACTGGAGTCTGAAGCTGGCTAATGGTTGGATTAGGTGACATAGCATTGATGGGAACTGTGATAGCTTCTGATAGCTACATGTGAAAAGAATCTAGGAGTCTTGGTGGACCACAAGCTGAACAGGACAGTGTGATGTGGCAGCCAAGAAAGCCAACACAATTCTTCATCAGATCAATAGGAATATGGTGTCTAGATAGAGGGAGGTAATGGTACCACTCTATCCTGCATTGTTTAGGCCTCAAATCCTGTGTCCAGTTCTGGACACCTCAATTCAAGGACATCAACAAACTGGAGTATGTCCAGAGGAGAGCAACCAACATGGTAGCGAGTCTAGAAACCAAGCACTCTGAGCAGCAGCTTGAGGAACTGGGCAAGTTTAGCTTGCAGAAGAGAAGGCTGAGAGGGGACATGAGAGCCATGTTTCAATATTTAAAGGTATATCATGCTGAAGATGGAACTAGACTGTTTTCTACTGCTCTGGTGACCAGGACAATGGACTGAAGCTGCAGAAAAAGAGATTCCACTTTAACTTCAGGAAGAAATTTCCTGATGGTCAAAGTTGCCTGGTAGGGGAATCTGCTGCCGCCTGCATGGAGTGTGTGGAGTCTCCTTCTTCTTTGGAGGCAGAGGCTATATGACCATCTGTTGAGAATGCTTTGATGTGGGTTCCTACATAGCAGGGAGTTCGACTGGATGGCCCCTCTGGTGTCTATGAGGATATTTGAAATTTGGGTACATGTGTGTGTGTGTATACATGGCAGAGAGATACAAACATAGCATTGATAGCTTGACTGATAGTTGATTGATAGATTTCCATAGATTTCTTTCGTATTATCAATCCCTGCAGCTTGAAGCCTTTGCTCTAGTGTCCTAGTCTCTGGAGTAGCAGGAAACAAGTTTGTTCCATTCTCCGTTTGACATCCCCTCAAATATTTAAACATGTCCCCTCTTAACCTTTAGCTCTCTAGCTAAATGTAACTGACTATCTAAGCTGCTCCTCATAGGGTTCCATATTTTCCAGGCCTTCCAGCATTTTGATTGCCCTCTTCTGTACACCTTTTAGGTTGTCCTTTCTATACTGGGGTGCACAGAAATGGACAGTTTTCCTCCAGGTGGGCACTAATCAAAGCAGAATAAATGATGCCATCACTTCCCTTGTGCTAGATACTCATATAGAATTGCATTGAACTGCATAGAACTGCATTGGCCTTTCCAGCTTCTGCATCACACTACTGGAGCCATTAGTAAACTCTGGCTTCCTGTAGTCCTAGACCAACTCTCAAAACCCTCCCCCTCCTCTTATTGGTCAGTTGGTCTGTCCCTTTTTCTAAGGATGCCTAAACTGTACAGTCAGTCCTGTATATCTGCAGATGCTGTACCCACCAATTCAACCAACCATGGCCTTTTTTTTAATCCAAAAAGCAAACTTTGATTTTCCATTATATAAAAGTTATCCCATTTTACTACACCATTGCACATACTGGGACTTGGATATTCATGAATTTTTTGGGTGTTCTGGAACCAAACCCAAGGGGATAGTGATGACCCCCAGTATTTCTAAATGTTCCGCTGCAATTTTAGATTATTGCCATGCTAGAAATTTGGGGACTGAAGGAAATTCCATTGGCAATGCTCTCCTTCTTCCCTGGCTGAACCCCTTCTATGAGGCTTGCAAGAGGAACTCTTCTCATTCAATGTATTCCGCCTCAAGGCCTCTTCCATCACCCATACCTCATACCCCAGAAAACACCGAATTTTAATTGTAATATTTATTGAGCATGTAAAAAGTACAAGAGGGTCCAGGGAACCATAACAAGCTAGTGCAGAAATGACCTCACTTCCTGTGCTCATCCATGTGATACTTGAATTACTGGTGGAAATTAATGTTACGTTCACATTGGCCTTGCTTTGCAGGATACTGGTATAATGGATAATGGACTTGCAAATGTCCCTCAATTACTCGCCTTTCAGAAACAAGAGCACTATAAACTGCTTTCACAGGAAGGTTGATTGATCTTCACTCTTTATCCACAGAAAGTCTCATTTTGTCCCCTCACCTGTCCAGCCATTAAGGACCTATTGTGAATTCCATCAGTTCCTTTGTCACTTAAATCGAAAACTATTAGTCCATTCTGGAGTGTTTATACTGCTGGAAAGCCATTAACACTTTCGCCTTCAAGACAGAAAGAGTCCGAGCCAACCCTCTTGAAGTATGCCAACTGTGCCAGCTCCAATTCCCAGTCTGTGCTACCTTTAGACTGAGTCTGAGCCACATCATTTAATCACTGAGATGGGTAAATTTACCCCACATCATCCTAAAATTCTCACTATCCAAACTTTTCTCCCTTTCCTTCAACTAGCCATGAGTGATTGCAAAGTACTTGGATCTTGTGTGCATACAATTGTTAATTCTCCCAGAAAAACAAATATTCCTTGAATGTCTAATTATTGTCTCCACATTAATACTGGTATACATGGACAAAAGATCCTGTTAGCTTACCCTCCTTTAGTAGACCTTCCTTCTTAGTTAATATTCCTAACTGTTTTATGGACGAAATGGTATTGCAGGTGAACCCCCAGGTCATCCATGTTTCGGCGTAACACTGTTTGCTGGATGTCTTGAGATAGTGTAATGCCAGAGTTGAGTTAGTGCAATATGAAATAGTATTAATTGATTGCAACAATGTACCTATTTGAATCTTTCTTCTATAGTTCAATGTACCAAATGGTTGCTTTATTGTTCATTGCTACAATGTATCCAATAGAGGAGAGAGAAAATCAGAGTGGGTAAAAACAGAAGCACCAAAAGGTGTTTTGGAAACTCCAAGACAGGTCTGCACAACATACAGTCTAGGGGCTGCATGCGGTCTGCCAAAGGATTTTGTGTGGCTCCCATCTCCACCTTTCCCATGTCTGTTTGCCTGCCAAGCCCCATCATTTTGGACAGCCACTCCACGCTCAGCTCCTTGGCCCTACTTCTTGGTTTTGGATTAGCGAAACTAGGGACATGGTAGAGTAGTCTCTGGGCATGGCCCAGCCCCTTACACACACACACACACACACACACACACACACACAAATGCAGTTACACAAATATTCCCTTCCACTCAGGTGAAGACGGGGTGAAGCCTGGATTTCTATGGCCTTGATGATATCCAAACTGTCTTGGCTGGCTTCTTAAGTCACTGAGGAATGAGAGAGAATGGAAGCTCTATCCTCCCCACCACAGCCACACCACGCCACACACATACACATACATATACATACATACACATACACTGTTCATCTCTGAGCACTAAAAGAAAGAGAATGGTATGACTTGTGAGGAAAATAAAAAGGTCCAGAGAGTGTGAAGCAAAGGAGGAGATGCTGCAGGGGAAACCTGCGTGTGTAGGGGGATCCAGCCCATTTGTTCACTAAAGAGAGCTCCACCAGAGTAGATGGGAGGAGAACCATCAGGAGGGTGAGTTGCCTTTGGTTGGTGGTGCTGTAGGGTGGCCCGTCCATATCCCTGTCCCCATCCCCTGCCTGGGCAAGGTCAGAGAAGCTGGAGATGATCTCCCTGTGGGAATACGAGATGCTGAGCCTCTTCAGCAACCTTTCTAAACTATGCAGTTTTTACAGATGATTCACAGTTTGTCTTCTGTGCAAAATTTGCAAACAAACATGATTTTCTATGCAGAAAGGAGTGTTTCTGAATAGAATGATTAGAAAGATGCAAGAGGAGGAGAGAAAAACTGGGACATATTAAAAGCAGCTGGAATGACCATATGCCATACTGGGACAGTTGAAGGGTGAGGAAATTAAAATGATATAAAGTAGTATTCCCATTCTGTTCTGCTTTGGTCAGACCCCACCCGGAATAATCTTGTGTCCAGCTAGGTTCAAATATTTGAAGGGATGTAATGTTGAAGATGGAACAAGCCTGTTTTCTGCTGCTGTAAAGACATGAATGTAAGAGCAGTGTCCTAACAAAGACATCAGCAAAATGTGTATTTTTAAAGAAACCTATTGTGTCTTTGTTACATTTCCATATTTCCTGGTGATTTTATGAGCCACCTTGGTTTTTTGTTGGGAGAGATGCAGGAACTAACGCAAATAAAATGTTTAATTTTTTGTTATCACGAACTGTCCTTCTTTGGAGGCCTTTAAACTAGTTGGAGGGATATTTTTCAAGAGTGTTCCAGATGTGTGGCTTCCTGCATGGCAGAATGAGGTTGGACTCCAGGAACTGGGAGTGGGGGTTCTGTTCCAACTATGTAAGTGCTATGGGCATTTCTCGGAAGCCCCTTAGTTGTGTCTTCCTGTACCTTGCCAAGAAAACCCTGGTTAACATTGGGCAAGTCACACACACTCAGCCTCAAAGGGAAGCCATGGTGACAGAGTTCGTCTGAAGAACCTTCACCTTTGCTCACCATAAGCTGGAAATGACCTGAAGGACATAGCTAATCCTGCATAGATTAAGTGACTCTTGGGTTGCCCCAACACTCTTGGGGTGTTCCAGGAGTGGCCCATGGTTCAAACCTTGGTCTCTCAGAATTCTGCTCCAACAACACTCAGATCACTACACTGGGCAGCTTCTTGCAGGGTTTTCTTGGCAAACCCCAGGATCCCATGAGAAGTTAAAAGTGGAATGATAGCACTATAAGTGTAGGGCAGAAATGGCCCAATTGTCTAAGATAGCCATCTGATCTTCCTTAATACACATCCAGGAAATACTACATATCTGATACAACCAGATACTTAGTCTGTGTTTCTAAACCTTGCATTCACCATTTTCCCAATGCTTGATGCCACTAAAAAAACTAAAAAAAGAGAGAGAGGTTGAGGAGAAGAGAAACAGAAGGAAAGATAGTTTTAAAAAATGGCGATGGAAGGTGGGGACAAGCATATTTTAGAACAATGATGACAATGGCAACAGGAAAAGGAGAGGAAAGGTGTGAGAGAAAGAGACCGAGCTTCTAATACCATTGCAAACCATGTTTGTATATAATATAAATATACCTCAGTTAATAAAGCTGTAATTTTGTTAAAACCGTTACACATTTATTAACAGAGGTACATGGTTTGCAAACAATGGGTGTCTCTATCTCCACTTTCTTGTGTTGGCAAATGCAACCGTTTTGCTGCTTTTCTCCATTTTGTTCCACTCCACCCTGCATTATCATTCTTTTTCAAAAACAAAAGGTATTAGAAGCTCAGTCTTTTTCCTTCTTTCTCACACCTTCCCTCTCCTTTTCCTGTTGCCGTTGTCATCCTTGTTGTTCTGAAATATTCTTGTCCCCGCCCTCCATCACCATCCCTCATCATGAAACATCAAAAGGAAAAGTGTCTGATTTCCTCACCCTTTCTCTGAATAAACAACTGACACAGAACTGACACAGAACATAACTGACACAGAACATAACTAGGTCTTTGCTCCAGGATTGTAGGAAGAAAAGTTATTATTTTTCATTAGTTTCATGTGATTTCTAAAGTCTAAAGTCTCGGCAGGTGTGGTTGCGAAGAAAGAACAGAAGCCGACATAGGGCATCCCCTCAGTCCCACAAAGACTCCTAAAATATCTTTGTAAAAAGTTTATTTTTTTTCCAAGCAAACTATTCAGAAAGCCCTCAAAGTACATAAACACATACAAAAATATTTCCACTCCACCCAGAACTGCCTACTAATAGCTCCACTTTCCTCTGTAATGGCAATTGCCATTTTGAGAAGGGCTGAGGAAAGAAAAAGGATGTTCTTTCTCTGTGTGTTTCCCACACATGTTCTAGAACAGTAGTTCCTAACCTTTTCTTGACCATGGAGCCTCTGTAAATATAATTTGCTGTCAGTTACCACCCAGGATTTAAGATTTACATAACATATATTTAAGTGTTCAAACATGTATTTATTTATGGTTTATAGATACTAGGATTATAATCCCTGCTCAGGTATTGGGTGACCTTCGGGAAGTCACATTCTCTGAGCTTCAGAGGAAGGTAAAGGTAACCTCCTCTGAACAGATCTTGGCAATAAATAAATAAATAAACAAACCTTTAGTTTGCCAGAAGTGACTTGATGGTGGACAACCAAAGTGTTGCTGATAGGGGGAGATTCTTCCTAGCTGTCATGTTTCTTCTCTTTGAAAACGACAGTTTCTCCTCTTTGAAAACGATAGGTGAACCTATCATAGGAGCTTTCTTAGCAAGATTTGTTGCCTTTGCCCTTCTCTGAGGCTGAGACAATGTGACCTGCCTGAGGCAACCCAGCGGGTTTCCATGGCTGAGTAGGGATAATTGTTTGGGCACATGCGCACACATACACACTCCCCCCGCAGCCAGGTCCCTTTTGCTCCCACGGTTGTGGTGTCTAGCAGCAGGGCTTTCCAGACCCCCTGTGAGGGCTCTATGGACCGCTCTCCAGGTTGAGAACAATCTAAAGAAGTTTCTTACAGTTTCTTGCAGTTTCTCCCTCAAAAGTCTCTTGAAACAGAACAGTTTTTAACTATGGATGAAAGGAGAAGAAGGAGGGTCACTTCTCCAGGAAGGACGTTACAGAGAGCCAGATACAACCACAGAGAAGATATTGTCTTCTCTCTGCATTCCCACTAGGTATGGCTAGAAAAATGATGAGTCAGAGAGAAAGTACCCTCCTCAATATCTTAGACAATGGACAGACAGGGAGATACTATCCTTCAGTTCACCTGGACCAGATTTGTATATGAGTCCATGTTCTCCAGAATGCCACAGTAAAAGATTATTTGCCAGTATCCTTGGGCTGTATCCTTGGGCTGTAAAATCAAAAGAGCTAATGTGATTTTTGGTTGCATCAGTAGGACTCTAGTGTTCAGGTCAAGGGAAGTGATTGTCCCCCATTCTTTGCTTTGATCAGACCCCACCTGGAATAATCCTGGGTCCAGCTCTGGGCACCAAAGTTCAGGAAGGATATGGACAATACGGAATGTGTCCAGTGAAGGATGACCAAAGCTGGGGTTGTTTAGCCTGGAGAAGAGAAGGTCAATTGGCAACATGATAGCTGTTTTTAAAAATTTAAAGGAACATATGGAGGATGGAGCAAGCCTGTTTTCTCCTTCTCCAGAGACTGGAATACGGAGCAATGGCTTCAGACTTCAGGAAAAGAGATTCTACTTAAATTATAGGATGAATTTCCTAACGGTAAAAATAGTTGAACAATGTAATCGGCTGCTTCTTCTTCAAGGGAGCTTGGTGGAGTCTCCTTCCTTGGAGGTTTTCCAACAAAAGTTGGATGGCCATCTCTTAATGGGAATGCTTTGATGGTACATTTTTAGATTTACATTTACTTTCCCCAAATTAACTCCTTTTAGCTTAAACTTTAAAAGAATACATACAGCTGATCTTTGTCATAGGTGACACTTTTTAATATTGGAAGCTGAAAATCTGAGGGAGAGTAGCTGTTTAAAATGAAAATACTTTGAGGATGAGAAAGGAGAGGAAAAAAACTTGCCAGAACTTTTAAGAATAACTGGTTTTTATTTTAGCAACAGCTTTCACGGATATAAATGTTCAGATGTAGTACAGAGGAATATCACAGCCTCAGAGGTATATGGGTCTCAGTGTTTGCCTTTGGACTTACAGGGATCTCATGATTTCACAGGGTTTTCATAGGCATCACAGGTCAGGAAGGATATTGACAAGTGGGAACATGTCCAGGAGAGGGAGACTGAAATGATAGAAGGCCCGGAAACCATGAAGACCTCTGAGGAGAGACTTATGGAGCTGAATGAGTCTAGACTGGAGAAGAGAAGGTTAAGAGGGAAAATGTTCAAGTATATGAAAGGATATCATATGGAAGATGGAGCAACCTCTGGACCCTGGTCCAGAGACCAGGACCTGGAGCAGTGTCTTCAAGCGCCAGGAAAAGAGAATCCACCTAACATTAAAAAGAACTTCCTGAGGCTAAGAGCAGTTCAAGAGTGGAATATACTGCTGCTTCTATGGAGTGTAGTGGAGTTTCCTTCCTTCTTTGGAGCTTTTTAAAGAGAGGCTTGATGGCAATTTGTCAAAGGAATGTTTTTATGGTGTCTTCATACATCCCAAAAGGGGGCTGGATTGGATGTCCCCTCTTCCAACTCTATGATTCTATGATTCTAAGGGAAGTGGAGGCTGGTCATATCAGAGGTTGTCCCTGGTCACATTTTGGAAGAAGGTATAACTCGTTTTCCTGTATTTGTTCAAGAATTCCACCTGTGCTTATTATTAGTTTTGAATAAATGTTTGCTGAAATGCATTGAATAATTTCTTCTTTCTCCTTTCTGTATCTGTGGACAAACCTCTCCCTTGTCCTTTCCCTGTTAATTCTGCTTTCTGGTAGCCAATTTTTTGCTAAAGAAGCAATGCTTGTGAAGACATTGATTTTGTTAACTGAAGCAGACTCTCAAATCTATTTAGAATCTATTTCTGATATCTTTTCCCAGTCTCCTAAAGCACTGGTGGTCATCCAGCCAATTTGTCATCAAAAACCTGATTTTCTTTAAGCGGCCTTCTTCAGTCACTGAATATTGGAATGGGAGTTAGAGGACAGAAATGGTAGTTTCCCTTTTCCCCCCCATGTGTTCAGCACAGGTCGTTCTTTTTCCTCTATTGCTTTCATTCCCCCTCATTTCAATTTTCTCTGGCATAATAGAATTTCTTCCCTCTCATCTCTTTCCCTTCTCCTGGCTGCCAAGTACCTGTAATCCTCTTTAATTTAGGGCAAGGATGGCTGAAACCAAGTCCCAAAAGCGTCCTTGTCTGTACGCAGGAAAAGCCACAAAGTGGGTTTTAGCAGAGATTCTGATATTTATGTACATTTGGCCCTCCATGTTTGCTAGGGTTAATGGTGCATCAGCAAAAGTGGAAAAATCACAAGTATAGAAATCTGTGTGTTCCTATAACAAAGGGAAATGGTGGCAGAAGGGACACCCAGGATCCAAACCAAAATCACAAGTATCAAAAAATACGTGTCTCGGGGAAGGGGAAATGCACACAGGAAAAAAACATGAAATGCACAGATATAGGGTATCTGCATTTCCTATATCTGTGCATTTCATTTTTTCCCCTAAATGTGCAGACCTAAGTGTGATATCTAACTTGAAAACCATATGTGTGAAAGAGATTTAGGAATCTGAACATGTCAGCAGTGTGATGCAGCAGCTTAAAAAGCCAATGTGATTCTGGGTTCCATCAAGAGGAATCTAGTGTTCAGGTCAAGGGAAGTGATAGTACCACTTTGTTCTGGAATTATCCTTCATCGAATTCTGGGCACCATAGTTCAGGAAGGACACAGACGAACTGGAAAGTGTCCAGAGGAGGATGACCAAAATGATACAAGACCTGGAAACCATGAAGCCCTGTGAGGTGCATCTTGGGTAGCTGGGGATGTTTAGCCTGGAGAAGAGATGGTTAAGAGAAGAGGACATAGTAGCTATGCTTGAATATTTTAAAGGATGTCATACGGAAGATAGAGGAAGCCTCTTTTCTGCTGCTCCAGAGACTAGGATATGGAGCAATGGCTTCAAAGTTCAGGAGGAAAAGAGATTCCACCTAAATATCAGAAGGAACTTTTTGACTTTGAGCAGTTCAACCATGTGGTGTGTGGTGATGTCTCCTCCTTCTTTGAAGGTTTTTAAGCAGAGTCTGGATGGCCATCTGTCAAAAGGAGTGCTCTGATGGATTTTCCTCCATGGGAGGGGGGGTTGGACTGGATGGCCCCTAAATATCAGAAGGAACTTTTTGTCTCTTCCAACTCTATTATTCTTTGATTCTATTAAAAGGATGTTGCACATCTGAGTGTGCTGATGTGCAAGATGTACTGAGGACAAGAGGCAACTGTTACAACAGAACATGGAGAAACAGAATGGTTTCCAATTGGCAAAAGGATATGGCTGCATTTTATCACCCTGTTTGTTCAACTTGTCCACATAAAGCAGAATTGGACATGGACAAAGATGGTGTGAAATGTGAAAAAACAGCAAAGGCTTGGAATGAATACTGCAGGTCAAGGCAAAAGTGGGTTTACAAAAGTAATGACCATAGATATTTACACAACCTTAAAGTAGATGATGAGATTGAAAAGACTTTCTATACTTTGGCTCAGTCATTAATCAAAAGGGAGCCTAGTGAAATTAATCTTCCCTGTCTATCGCTAGGGGTCCCAGTGTGCCAGCTGCATCCCATTTCTGGAGATGCTTGGCCTAGGCTACTGTGGCACTTGGCTTAGTTTCATCCATGGGTGCTGCTATAAGGGTGGGGGAATGAGGATATTGTTTGTCTCAAATTTCTGGGGTCTATAGTTTGGTGAGATTACAATTCTGTGCTAGGGAGAGTTCTAGTTCACTCCCCTGAACGACAGCCCTAAATCTCTCAACTGTAGGGGTTTGAAGATCTGTCTGTACTACCTATTTACAGCAGTGTAGATCCACTTTTGTGTCTGTGGTTTTACCCCCAAGAAATCTTGAGATTTGTAGTTTGGAATTCTCTGCTAGACAGCCCTAAAGCTCTCTCTAGAAGAGAATTGAAAGCAACCACCCAAACTACAAATCCCAATAATCCACAGGACAGAGCCATGCCGAGTTGAATAAGCAAAGTAGCATTTTGCAGGGTGAAACAGGATGGCATTGATGTCAGTGGGTCTGGTGAGCCCATTCTGTATTTGGTCTGAACTTGAAAAGAGCTCTGTCCAAGGTGAACTGGACCCAATTCCCATTAAACAAAGACCTTGAATACCCACTTGTTCAAAGTGATATTCAGATCCAGGGTCAGATTCACCCTCTCTGCTGAAGCTCTCTGGCACCCAACCCTTTATCAACAACAACACAAAAGACCCTGATTCCAG
>CAOLHI010006184.1:0-40280 GCA_948474755.1 Ctenosaura bakeri
CCAGTAGTGGGGTATGGGGCCACACCAAGTGCTTAGTGAGTGTATTCTCTGAGCCAAAAACCCACTGCTCACTCTGCAAGATGCCCTGGTATTCTCCTTGCTGATCAATGTTAAGACTTAGGATCATTGAATCATAGAATAAGAGGGCTGGAGGAGACCACAGGGGTCATCCAGTCCAACTCCCTGCTATGCAGGAGAAAGGAAAGCGGGAAGGAAAGGAAATGGGATGTTGGTGAGATAACAAGAGATATGGGGAAGGGTGCTCTCTAAGGATATCCATGATCCTAGGCAATATCGTCAGGATTGCAATGAAACTTCAAAACCAGAATGAACCCAAGTTCAAATCCCAGTCCAACCTCAACCAAGCACTCATTTTTGGGCCATGCTGTGCAAATGAGAAATCCAGGAAAGCTTGCTCATCCTAGTGTGGAAGAGTTTGTAAAAGTTCCTTTTTTTGCAGCAGAATTCCCAGAATCCTGGGAGAATCCGGGAGTTGTCATTCTCCACCCCCCACCCCAAACTAGCTTTCCAAAGCTCTGGCTAGGACTCTTCTTTGTCTGTGAGAGATATAACACCTTCATTTCCACCCAGGAGACGTTTCCCGTCACATGTTGCTTCCGTGATCCATTTCTCTCAATATTTGGGGGTGGGAGGTGTTTAAAAGCAAGTTGCTGATTTTGTTTGCTGACTGCGCAATGAAACCTCACGCGGAGGAGCCTCCTGCCAGGCCTCTGGAGATTCCAAAATAAAAAGAGCTATTTTTAAACGCTGCCAACTCCAAATGCCACTACCAGCAGCATCCTCCGTGTGCCTCGGAGCCGATTAAGGGGGAGGGTGAGCACATCTGCATGAAATACAGATCCTTCCTCTGGATCTTTGGTGACTGGGTTGCACATCTGGCTATAGGCAAATGGGTTTTTACTGGATGCTAGCAAAGTCCAACCAGATTCTGAGCTCAGCTCAGTGGTAAATCCCAACAATGACATGCAAGCATAGCACTCACCTTTTCAATAAATGTTCATGCATATAACAACAGAATGTCTTGCATATCTGGCCTGTAGTAAAAGTCAGGGTGGAAACTGTGTAGTGTGTGGGCTGTATGTGGCCCATAGGGTCTACGCAGCCCTTGGGTTTCCAAATACCAGACCTTTCACTCCATCAAATCCATTTAGCCCAAACCCTCTTTTTTTCACCCAAAATCACTCTGGGACATACAGCTTTCCTTATAACCACAGTTTTGTAGGCTGCCCACCCTGAAACAGCAAAAAATAACACACACACACACACTACTGCCTGGAATTGATCTCCATATCACAGCAAGCATGGTTTGAAACCCAGCCTCTGTTGAGTGACAGCCATGGCACTGCAGTCCAAGGACAAAGGAGGAGGAAAACTCCTTAGCTATTTTTTCTAAGAGCACAGAAGAAGGAACATTGACAAAGCAAGAAAAGTCTCAGAGGTGTGGTGAGTCCCCTCTGGGCTTTAGCCAGACTTTAAAAGAGCTAGCCAAGTGACAAACCTATTTTGTGATCAGAGTTCTGAATCTCAGCCCAGACTTTGGAGGAGCTATGCAAGGTGCTGAACTTATTTGGTGGACAGGGTTCTGTGTCTTGCATTCTTGTTGTTGAGTGTCTGCAAGTTGTTTCAGACTGCTGGTGACCCCAAGGAGAATCTATCACAGGGTTTTTGGGGGGCTAAGAGGGGAGGGTTTAAAAGAACAATCCAGGAGGAATTCTATTCCCAGTATGAGAGCCAGTGTATTATAGTGGCTTCAGTGTTTTACTAAAACCAGAGTCTGAAGCCTTGTTTCAGCCATGGATACCTGGTGGGTGATCTTGAGAAAGCCATGCTGTCTCACCCTGAGAAGAAGCAAATGGCAAACCCCCTCTGAATAAATCTTGCCAAGAAGACTCAAGGACAGGCTCTCTATAAACCAGATTTGACTTGAAGGTACACACAGCAGCAACATTTGGAGCCAGAGAAGTGCAGTGATTTGGTTCTTGGATCAGGACTCCAGGAACCAGAGTTCACATCCCTGCTTAGGCATGGAAACCCACTGGGTGGCTTTGGGCAAGTCACACTGAGCCTGATAAGCTTGCAATAGCCAACCCTCTAAGGTGAGATCTTACCAAGAGTTGCATGAATCAGAGTCAGCTTGAAGGCATACAACAGCAGCTTCTCCCAATACAGGTTCAGCACCTGGGACAGTTCCTTTAGTTCACTCCATCTCTGTCATGGAAGCCACGAGTGACAGCTGCGTAAGCTTTGCTTCATAGAAGCCTAGAATCACAGAGTTGGAAGAGACCACAGGGGCCATCCAGTCCAACCCCCTGCCACGCAGGAACCCACATCAAAGCACTCCCAGCTCCAAGAAGGCGACTCCACCACACCCCAAGGCAGCATATTTCACAGCTGGACAGCTGTGACTGTCAGGAAGTTCTTCCTGAAATTCAGATGGAATCTCTTTTCCTGTCGTTTGAATCCACTGCTCCCTGTCCTTGTCTCTGGAGCAGTGGAAAACAATTCTGCTCCCTCTTCGATAGGACATCCTTTCAAACATTTAAACATGGCTATCATGTCTCCTCTTAACCTTCTCTTCTGCAGACTAAACAAACCCAGCTCTCTAAGACCTTCCTCACAGATAACACCAAATTGGGAAGGGTTGCTAATACCCCAGAAGACAGGATCAAACTTCAAAATGACCTTGACAGATTGGAGAGCTGGGCCAAAGCTAACAAAATGAATTTCAACAGAGAGAAATGTAAGAAAAAATGAAATGCACAAATATAAGATAGGAGACACCTGGCTGGACGACAGTACATGTGACAGGCATCTAGGAGTCTTGGTGGACCACAAGCTGAACATGCAGTGTGATGCAGCAGCCAAGAAAGCCAATGTGATTCTTTGTTGCATCAATAGGAGTATTGTGTCTAGATCAAGGGAGGTAATGGTACCAACTATTCTGCTTTGGTCAGACCTCATCTGGAATTCTGTGTCCAGTTCTGGGCACCTCATTTCAAGAAGGATATTGACAAGCTGAAATGTGTCCAGAGGAGGGCAACCAAAATGGTGAAGGGTCTGGAAGCCATGAAGCCCTATGAGGACTCTGGAAGGAGAAGGAGGGTTCCTGCTATCGTTAGAAAGAGGTGCTGGGAAAGATCAGAAGAAAAAGCAAAAAAGATGTGGTGTAGAACATCTGGGTTGCTCCCTCCATCCCCAGCCCAGTTTCTTTCCTCATCAGCACTTCTTATGGGCTTTGGTGTCTCATTCACAGGTTGCTATGGCAACATTTCCCCTTCTTGGCTAAGCTGCACCCCTCCCTCCCTCCTCCCTTTTTCCTTCCTTCCTTCCTTCCTTTCTGCAGAACTGGAGGGGGAGTCATGCTCTCTCTTCCAGTTACTAATGCTCATTTGTGCCAGGCCAGATCCCTTAGTATGCTGCTCCCCTGGGGGAGCTGGCAGGAATTAGACGACCAGGCCCTCGTGCGATGCCAAGGAGGAGAGAATCGGGCGGACAAGACAAACCGACGCTGCGGATCTGGAGGGACTCACAGGAAAGGAATTATAAGAATACTAAAAATAAAATAAAACGTGTTAGCATGCCCTCTGGTTAATTTATTTTTTAAGTTTTTAAGAAATGTGCAAAAAATTAGCATTAGGAAAAAAGGTTAAATGACAAGGGGAAAAGGCAAGGAAGGGAAGACTTCAGTTAAAAAGAAAAAGCAGACAGACGATCAGCTGGAAAAAGTGGGAAATCAGATAGCCGCGATAGAGTGTTCTGCTCAGGTCCTTGATTTTAGGATGTTGAGGTTATCGTGGGAAATCGCTGGGGGTTAGATATGCATTCAACACTGTACTCAGGTTAGGGATCGAACAACCCTCAGCTGATTTCTTGATTGTGCCCAAGAGAAATTATCTGAGAATTTCTGGATGGTGCCACTGTTAATAAGCAAACGGTCGTCCCAAGGCAGATCTGGAGAAGCACCCACAGAAACCCCTAGGCAGGAGGTTTGTGGGGGGGAATCACTACAAACTTTCTGGCTTACGACTTCAAGTCTACTGAGGAAGGAAGAAAATGCTGATGTTGTCAACCATCTACATACTGGAGGGGGGGGACAACTGCAGAAGGGTGGGACCCATTTCTCTGCCCAACACCCCTCCAATGGGCTGCATTATCACACTTCAACATGTTGGATCACTTGGTCAGCTTTTGGATTTTTTTAGGGGTTTCAAGGAGGTTATGGGGAGGGGATTTGGGGCTGTTGTTTGGGTGAAAAATCAGCCAGAAACTTGGCATGCAAAAAATAAAAACTGAAGGGGGGGGTCTAGGAACCTTTGGGGGCCACACTTTGGGTTCCGAGGGCCGCACGCATCCCACAGGCCACACTTTGCCCGCCAAGAATTTATACGTTACAAAGAGAGGGGCGAGAAGAAGGAGTTAAGACTACAGGCTGCACTAAAGTCCTCCCCGCCCCTTCCTTTTTATGATGAAAATTGGCTTAACAAATCTGCCTCTTTGAAAGGGTCACCGTAAGTTGGAAACGACTTGAAGGCAGACAACAACACCACAGACGGACATGTGTTGGCCAAGAATGCACACCAGTGCGCATAATGCAACTCATGAGCAGTTCCGCTTCCACAAACCGTAACAGAGTGTTAAGGCTGCACATGGGGCAAAAAATGTCCAACCAGTTCTGCAGGGGAACTTACGCGAGCACAAAACACCAACAGGATTGTGACCTGTTTCTCCAGGACAGTTTGTCCTATCTAGTTATCTCTTCTTAACTTTTTCTGGCAGCCATATTCAAGAGGTATTCCAGTGTGGCTTTAGTCAAGAGTGGCCTGAATTTCCATCATGTGGGGCCCCATCAACTACTTAATTAAGGCTGGAATCCTGTTGAAGTCCTTTACTGTGTAAGTTCCATTACACATGTGGTTTGGCCATTATACAATGGACATACACAGTTCATGATTGCCAAAGCAAAATTCCATAAGTGTAACAATTTCACATGGACAAAATCCTATTCCTAGTCCCATCTTGAGCAGAGACATTAAATCCACTGGATTTACTTACATGTTGAATCACCACTCAACAATTGAGTCAATAGGCTCGCTCTAGTTGGAGCTAACCAAAAGGATTCCAGCCATTCTCAGAGGACACATAGCTATTTGCCGATGCCTTCAATGTCCCACTTTATTTATTGGGATTGCAGGAAATGTCCCCACTCCGCCATGGGACAAGAACATGGGCAAATGCAACATCATTTGCACAATGCTGCTACGCCACAGAAAGGTGGTGTAACCCAACAATTGCGTAACTACAAGAGCATAGATGCCATGCAAGCATGATGCAGGATCTTAGTCAATACCAAATATAAGAGAAAGGGGGAGTTTCTCTGCCTCTTTCTGCTATGAAAGGCACAGGTGGGGTATGAATAGCAAATGTATGTGCACTCCTTCATGAGGGAGTCCTCCAGTGCTGTTTATTCCTATCTCTGCATCTTTCCTTTCGTCGTTACTGGATGGTTTGGCTCACACAGTCACCCCAAGAAGTTTTTGACGGAAAATTTAAGCCAAACCTTTGCAAGGCCTTAAGTCTGCTGATTGATAGAACGGGAGAGAACCTGCTGGAGTTCCACCATCCTGGTATGCACAGCATCTCAGCACATTGCATTGCAGGAGTGAAGTGAGATGGCTGGTTGCCTCATTTCTTCTGAAGCGAAAGGCTGTCGTAGGAAGGGAAGTGAGACAAGCCGGTGGCTTAATCCGACACGGCAGGTCCTCTGGCCCTCTTGACTGTGACTCATGCCTATGGAGTATGGCTGGAGTAGCAGCTGCCCATGAAGACACAAACACCTGACTCATGCCTCAATGTCAGGAATGCCAGTCAAGTCTCCAGGAGTGCAGAGGCATGTTGCCATAGCAAGTCTATGGCCCAGGTGCTGTGGTTTCACCTGAAAGTGTTCCTGCTTCTCACCCTCTCGTGCAACGAAGAATGAATCCCTCTCAAGGGAAAAGATAGCAGGACGGACACCCCGCTGTGAGTGCACTCCCATTTCCTTTCCCCTCTGAGCCTACATGACCTGGTCCTTCATTGCCTGCCTTACCTCCATGCTCTTTCCTAACCCCACTGGGAAGTAGTAGAGCCGTAACATTTCTGGAAATTTTGTCACCATGGTGGTTGGGAGAAAAATGGATTCCCCCCCGCTTTTGGAAGAGAAATGAAAATGCAATAATGCAACGTTTGCTCCCACGCCTTTATAGGTTATAGACTTATATATTAAAAATGCAGTGTTAGCCCCCACCACTTTATTGATTGAAAATCTTTAGGAATATAACATTCATTATATGCAACTCTGGCGCAAATTATTAGGTTTGATACATTAAAAGTACAGTATAGTCAGCATGTAATTACAAATCGAACTTGCTTTTTCAAAATCGTATTTGTTTGCTGCATACGGAGCTACAGGTCCTGAACTGTACAGAACATCTAAACTATATGGAACCTTTTTGGTTTTTTCCAGCTGTTCTTCTCCCCTTCAGAAGCCAGAGTAATAGCAACTGGGAAATGAATGGAGGGCCTCTCACCAGCTGCTGGGCCAACGCACGATGGAGTTAGCAGAAAACCTGCTAATCAGGGCTTGGAAACCTGGTGGTTACTCAGAACACCTTTATTTTATCGGGTGATGGTAGACAGTACTACCCAACAGGACTCCAAGCCCTGATTAGCAGGTTTTTCTGCTGGTTAGAGGAGTATCTATTTGCACTTTTGTATCTGGGAACAAAACACATGGTACAAAATTGCCTTTATTCTCCAGTGCTCTCTGTCATCCCTAGAAATCTGAATGCTATGGTATCATCACTGGGCTTTTAGCTACCTGGGGTTGCTTAAGACACCAAAGTAGCACTCTAAGTGTAAAATTCTCATATTTTTATGGATTTCAGTGTCAGTCATAAAAATCCTAGCAGCAACTTCAGAAAAGATCGGGAAGCCAGATTCCAAAGATAACGTCTCAAGACGTTCAGATGCTCGTTGCTGCATGTACTCCATTTCTCCCCCCTTCCCTGCCTCTAGTTCTGCCTCTGGGCTAAGGACTGAGATATAATTCACATGCTTTGGAAGCCGCCACTTTTAGCGTGGGCTGCAGAGATGGCTCGCATGACGCAGGTGCCCCTCTCCGGGGAACTGGTCTGGGCAATCTGCAGTTTCAGTCTTCCAACCCCCACGGCCACCCTGGCCTTGAATGTTGCAAAGGAAAACAAAACCGTCTGTTTTGCTCCCCGGTCAACCTCCTCTTAACCTGGGATGAAGGCAAAGCAACCTTCCCCGTCCAGGGTGCTGAACTCTACAAAGCAGGATGTGTGTTGCCTGGGACACAGGAGCTTAGAATTTGGAACCTAGTCCTGCAAAATGTTCTGTTTTTCCTTTCTCTTCTTCAGTTATGGTTCCATTCTTAGCCCACCCAACCAATCTTTCTGCTGCACCGAACTTGGGCAAACCGTGCCAAGAAGGAAGAGAAAGAGGGAAGAAGGGAAGGAACAGCTACGAATTATTGTCAAGAAAAATGAGCTAACTGTCCGCACTGTTCTTATATGATGGGGGAAAGGGGGTGGAAGGAGCTTTCTCTTCCATGAACCACTTCTGAAAGAGACTCAGGGCTCCTTTCAAACCAGTGTAGCCTCAGGAAACTAAGAGTGGTCACTGGTCCATCACAAAGCCCTGTCTATTGCAGAAATGGGTAACCGTGCAGGGGGTGGGGGCCCTATACTCACCCTGCCTCTGTCCAGTGGACCACAGGGGTACATTTTGGCATGCCCCAAGTGATGCGATGCCACTTACAGCTGCCATTCCCCCTTTTTTCCCAGTGTTTTTCAGAAGTTTGGGGGGTTTGGAGGGTGAGGGAAACTAAAGCACTATGTTATGGTCTGGGGGGAAAATGAGCCCATGATCAGACTCAAAATGTTTTGTTTAAAAAAATTGGATCTCAGGGCTTCAGGGAGTGCATGAAGGGGTACTTTAGGGGCCACACTCAGGGGTCTCAACGGTCACATGTTACGCCATCCCTGCCCCAGACTACTCTATCTGGCCTGCTTCTTTAAGAAGAGACACCAGGGCATGTCCCCTGCTATTGAGGTGGGTCCACCCTGGGGGACTGTCCGGCAGTTGGACAACTGCAGTAGGTTTGGGTGCCAATTTCCTACCCTTGTGACCCTCCAGAGGCTGATGGGATTGCAAAAAACAAACCAACCAACCAACAAAATAATTAGAAGTGAAAAGAACCTCAGAGTTTACATAGTATTTCAATGTTGCTCTCCAAGGTGCTGAACCCAATTCAAAAAATTAGGTTCAGATTAAGAAACAATTATTGGTGAATTTTGCTCTACATGATTTAGGCCACTAAGCCAACCTTTTTGCAGAGATAGAAGGATCCAGACATCCCTTGAACAGATGACTTGGTTTTGAAGCTCTATGACTTGGCAGAGATGGATAAATGAACAATGCTATTAGACAATAAACCAGACCAACAATTTAAACACAAAATGGAAAATCCTAACTCTCCACCGGGTATCTCGGTGGGGGGAAATTATTGATAACAGGATTTTATGATTACGCCTTGATTTGTATCTTCCCACTTCAACTGAAATTATCGACCAAGGCTCTATTCTCCCATAGAGATCCTATTTAATTTACCTATATTTCAGGAGCCTCTAATTAGAAGAAAGCACTCAGCACTGATTGGTTAGGAAGTCACACTCTTTATCAGTTGTTATCTACTTGTATACAACAGCTTTTTTACTGTATTTTTTAAATACTGTTTGGGATGGATAAACATATTGTTCTTTTTCTGTTATCTCTTTTCATAATTTTTTTCATATATAGGTTCCGCACTTAAACAACTCTTTTAAAGTATATCCTAAAACTGGGAGTGCTTTCACCACCATATTGGTGTTAGGGTGGGTGTGTTTACCCACCCTAATATTGGCAGGGGTGCTATCAGCCCCGACTTATCTCCAGAGACCCCTGAGGGCCAAAAGGGGCCCAAAAGCTGCCCCAAAGCTGCATGATTCCCACGCCCATTTCCCTCTGCTGTTCACTCCAAGGGACAAAGAGCACTGACATTTTCCTTTCTTCCAACAGACTTTTCTCCAACCAAACATTTCTTCCTCCACCATTTTATTTATTTATGGTTTTTTCCCCCCCATTTCTTTTCTTAGCCTTTCTGGGGATAATTACAGCCTGTGCCAGGCACCTCCGAGGCCCGAGTCTTTCCAAGCCTTCAAATAAACTCCTTCTTTTCAAAGAACAGCTGAACCATGAAATGCCAACAAGTCCCGGCACTATAATAATGGGCAGGAATGATTTTGAGAAGGCACCAAAATTATAATAGATGCTTCATAATTTTTTTTTCCTGGGCTCTCCCTTAAAAAAAAAAAATCTATTTTGGGCATGCAATTTTTTTTCCTGAAGCTGCAACAGCTGGGAAATACTTTGCCCGTCCTTTCTGGGTTCTTTGAAAATTGAGAAAGCCAAACACAGAAAGACAGATCACCAAAGCACGCTATTGATCCTCCCTTGCTATTCCTTTAACCTGGATTGATCTCTCAAAAGATCTCCAAGCCACCACCCTTATCTTGCTCACTTTGTTTCGGCATGCCAGTTCGACACTGGTCTGAATTCCGAGTGCTGGTGATAAGATTTACAGTCCTGAACGGCTTGGGACCGATTTATGCGATCAGTAGAGAAACCAGAAGAATTCCAGGAAACCAGAAGTCAAAGAATGGTTGTACAAATTACTCGAAATGAAAGAAATTGATCTCCTGTCTTGCATTGATCTCCTGTCTCGCATTAGAAAAGGGAAGTCAGATAGAGTTAATCAAGTGTGGGAACCTGCAATAACTTTTCTCAGACAAAAATGGGTGCAATCTTATAGCTGATAATATTACTACATATATTTTTGTTTTCAGGAACATTAATATTAGAGATATAATAATTATTTAACAATAATAATAATAATAATAATAATAATAATAATAATAATAATAATAATAATTTATATCCCGCCTCTCCCGACAGATCGAGGCGGTACTACAACAGTACATCAAATACATTAAAAGCAATTAAAGCATAACCCATCCTCCCCACCCACCAACCCATCTAAAACCCCCTAAAACACATTAACTAATAATAATAAAATTTAATATCATAATTATATTCTTACGCCTTTCTTGAATTTTACTTTCTTAATATGTAAGATGAGGAATGGCAATCAAGGCAAAATTTTTACCCTAAATCACAATCCTTTATTTGTGGAATTTAAGGTTTTTGATGTAAAGAAAGGTTCTAATCTAGGCTAGGAGGGAAGTGAAGAAGACACCACGTTATTGCTAGGGATTTTATAGATTTATTTTTACTTTATATAAATTGCTGATATATTTATAGCTTTAGCTTCACTCTTAAGATATGAATCTTCTAGGTATATAATTCCATTTGTAGATTGTCAAAATGATCCCTATGGTCTATATACAACGAGTTCAAGATGCTTTTTTTAAATTTTCCTATGTTTTTGTTATATAAATATCGCAATTCTGTGAAACTATACATATTTTTTTTTAAAAAAAAATGGCTTGGGACCACAATACTTGAAGGTGAGGCTGTCCCTAGATATATATCTGCCTGAGGTCTGCTGGAGGGACCCCCTTCCGTGTTGCACCAATTGGGGGAATATAATATGGAAGGAAAGGGAAAGGTCTTCTTAGCTGTGGCACCCCAACTGTGGAATGTCCTCCCCTTAGAGGTCTGATTGGTGGCAATGTCGATTTTTTCCTGGCACCAAGGCAAGCCATGGCTTGTTATTAAAGCCCATGGGGCTTAATTTACTTTAAATGTGCAAGTTCGTGGTTTTTAGTTGGTTTAATTGTTGTAATTTCTAGAGATAGCCTTTGGAGGTGAAGGGATGATCCAGTGGGAGCTGGTGGTTTCTATGTAAGTGATATGATGCACCCACTTTGGGTTTTAGTCTGAATTTTCAAAGCACCATGGTTGTTGGTGGTCATGGGCCTTCATGTTGAGTCAAACTTAAGGTTGCTCTTGCCTTCAGTTTTCTAGGGAAGGCTTCTTATGAGGTTTGCAACCATTCCTTTCCTCCGAGGCTGAGAGTGTGGGTGTGATGTGTCCAACATCGCCTAGTGGGTTTCCATGTCTGAATGGGAATTTGAACCCTATTTTCCCATAGTCCTAACCCAACACTCAAATCACAACCATCCCTTTCACTCCATTGCTGTGTGCTTTCAAGTTGATTCCTAACTTATAGCAACCCTCCTCTAGGGTCCTTTTGGCCAGTATTATTCATAAAAGGTTGCCCTTCCCTTCCTCCGAGGCTGAGAGGGTGACTTGCCCAAGGTCAGAGAGTGGGTTCCCAAGGCTGAGCAGGGATTTGAACCCAGGTCTTTCTGAGTTCTAGCCCAACACTCAAGCTTCTGACTCCCCAGATTTTATTCAGAGAAGGCATTCCAATAATAGAATCATAGAATAATAGAATCATAGAAATGTAGAGTTGGAAGAGACCCCAGGGGCCATCCAGTCCAACCCCCTGCCATGCAGGAACACCCTCAAAGCACTCCCGACAGATGGCCATCCAGCCTCTGCTTAAAAACCTCCAAAGAAGGAGACTCTACCACATTCCATGGAGGCAGCATATTCCACTGCCGGACAGCCCTGACCGTCAGGAAGTTCTTCCTGAGGTTCAAGTGGAATCTCCTTTCCTGCAGCTTGAATCCATTGCTCCTTGTCCTGGTCTCTGGAGCAGCAGAAAACAAGCCCTCCCCTCCCTCCACATGGCATCCCTTCAAATATTTAAACATGGCTATCATGTCCTCTCTCAACCTTCTCTTCTGGAGACTAAACATCGCCTTCCTCCGAGGCTGAGAGTGTGTCTAGGGCAAGGTCACCCACAGGGTTTCCATGGCAAGGATTCGAACCCCTACTTTCCAGAGTTCTAGCCCAGCACTCAGATTTTCACACCATGCTGGCTGAAGGAACTATCCAAGACCCTTTCCGCACCACACTGTTACAGTGCTATTATTCCACTTTCAACCTCCTGTGGAATTCTGGGGTTTGCAGTTTCCTGAGGAGGCCAAAGATCTCTCTGGCTGAGAATTCTCAAGGCCTCTCCCTAAACTTCAGACCCCAGGATTCCATAGGAGGTTGAAAGTGGAATAATGGGACTATAGCAATGTAGTGCAGAAATGCCCCAAGATGCCAGATGTATTTTGCAGACAGCATTCACTATCTAGAACAGCTCCTTTAAATCCTGGGGGAAATTAGCCTCTCCTACTGGAAGGAAATCCGCAGCCATTGCAGGAATCCAAATTCTATGGAGAAATGAATGAACACTAGATCCACTGGCTGCAAAAATGCCTGAACCACCCTTCATGTGTATGTAAAGAAAGGGACTTCTTTTCAACTACATCAGGAATTTATAACCTCCTAACGGTTATATTTCTGTCCTTTGGCTTGTTCAGCATCCCGCTTGTTTATTTTATGTCAAATGGACGGATATGTTTTCCTCCATCAAATGTCAGAGGTTACAGGAAAGGGAGAGGGCAGAAACAGGAGAGAGAGAGAGGGAAGGGAGAAAGAAAGAGAGAAAATCAGAACAGAAGGCAATGGGATTTCCCCTCATTAAATGATTATAATTTGATCACTGTTCTGGCAAGAGAAGGGACCGAAAGGGCAGGTGGCGAAGCTGGCGTGAGCCGTCCATTATGTGCTAACCCTTCCTAACTCCCGGGGACAAGGCGACGGCTTAGCAAGCGTGGTGCCAGCACACAGCAGCTGACCCTGATGCCCACGGTTAAGCCACAGCCAAAATAAGGCACAAATTGTCTGCCGGGTAGATCAGAGTGAAAATCCTCAAGGAGAAACGTTCCGTGTAGGAACCAAAGGACAAAATGCACATGAAGATGAGGCAGGAGCTGGTTCGCCATGCGGAAGCGGAGGCCAGGTGCATCATGGCAACACAGAGATCTACTTTTCTTTTTCAAAAGCAGACTATTCATTCTTCTGACTCGGTTGCGTCTACTAGTCTATGCCAAGTGGCACTGCTTCTGCAGATGTATTTCGCACCCACCCCCAAAAAATCTTGAGACGAAGAGGACCAAATGGGAAATGGCTTGCGTGTAGAGATGTCTGCCCCATCACAAAGGAAATTGAGCAAGCCAGTCCCATCATCCTGGGAAAAAGCCAAGGACAAGATGCTACAGCACAAATGGCCAACATCATTTGTGGCTGTGTTCTAGGTTGCACTAATCTAAGACTCTGAGCAACTCTGGCTGGAATCCTCTTGGCATCCTATACCTATTTCACCTCCCTAATGTATCTTGTACCCTTTTGGTAGTGCAATGGATATATTCAGTTCATGGTTGTGTAAGCCAGGGATGGGACCGATTTTCCTGACTAATTCCTCTCATGGGCTGGACCCTCTTTCCTCAGCAAGCCCAAATAACCTCCATTTTCCTCTGCAGTCCTCTCAAAAAGGTGAGAAGAAATGATATCCACTTCCTGTCACCATTTTGAGAGGGACTAGAGAGGAAAAGGACATTCAGCTGCTGGGAGGGGACTGAGATCTAAGCCTTGCAGTGGAACGTGTGAGTTTTGCTTTTAGAATAGGCAGGAAAAGAAGATCTTTGTAAGTGGAGCGAGACGGAATGAGAGCCAGAATGCTACTGCACCCTTACAGCAGCATGGCTTTACTCTTCTCACCGTTGCCTAAAGAGGTGCCCGGGACCCCTGCGTATAAGCTGTGCCCTTGTTTGTGCAACAGACTGGCTGCAAGACCAGTTGGCGCACAAGCAAAACTCCATATCCTCACAACACGGAAAACTGAGACCTAGGAGCTTAGGTACCTAAGCATGCCAGCTGAACTTCTTGCCCGTTGAATAGGATCTTGGACTGGGGTGCAGTTCCAGGTGTTATCACGGTTATGATATGTCTGGTGAGAGCACTAGATATCCTTTTGATATCAAATAATTTGGCCGTTGCTTGACCTTTCCTGCCACCCTACTCCACGTGTTTGCAGAGGTCCACTGGACAAGCACGTAAGGGCGCGGCCGTTAATGGTTGTACATTCCAGAACCTCATTCAGGCAGGCAACTTAAGCCTCTCCGATGCTTTAGGGAAAAACCTCCTTGCAAACCAGCTTTGCTCGGCACGTATCTACACCAAAGCCACACGGCCAAGAGCCGAGCCATTCCTTTATATCGGACCATCAACGTACCGGCCACGCTATTGTCATCAAGAGCTAAACCAATCATGCTAAACTTGACCTTTTCCAACTCCTTTGTCCAACTCCAAATTCCCTTTGTTCTCACTGAGCATGACACAGCCTGTAGGTAAACTCCACCCTATAAAAGGTCCCCACTTTGGGGACTTCTTCGGACTACTTTGGACTTCCATCCCACCTTGCTGCCGGCTTGTCTAAGGAGCTCTCCTCAGCCAGCCGCGCTGAGCTTTCCTCCCCGGAACCCCATCTTTCTCTCCCGGACTACGAGACCAGGTGTCGTATTACCCATCCCTAAGCTCTCCGTTTCTGTTTCCAAGTTAGCTAGTGTGTGTGTTGTTTTATTCGCTGTGTATCTTTCAATAAAACTGTTATTTTTGGTACTTTTAAACTTGCTTGCTTGCTCTCTGACCTGAAGCCGTAGACATTGGGTTAAAGATCCTTGCTAAAGTTACCCTGCCTCTCGTTTAGCCAAGAGAGTGTTCAAGCTAAATTTCCCCAACTTGTATTTTTCTTTGGTTATTTAGGGCGCCCCTCCCGGGACCCCCAACATACAGGGTAACACAGGGAAAGGGGAGCTGCCACTCCGGGCAGGAGGCAAAATGAGGCCAATTTCCTTCTCAATAAGAATTCTGTCCCCCTATGAAAATCCCCCAAATTCCCAGCCTAGAACTCTTCTATTTCTTGCAATGGCATTCCCTTGGTAGCAGCACCTATCCTTTTTTCTTTAGGTGCCTGAACTTTATTTCTAAACCGTCTAAATGCTCTACTGCAATGCTTGATGTTTGGAGATTGAAGGAAAATTTCACAGGGAAGGCAAAATTCTTGTGGGTGGCAATGTTCACACACACACACACACACACACCACACACACACATCTCTAGACCTCTGGAAGCTGTCCCACGCCAGAGTCCCATTTAAATTCTACTAGTTTTTTTTTTCCAAATAAATGTACAGATATTAGAATACGATGAGCCTCCTGGAATTTCTCATGGTTCAAGGGAGTGGCGAGCATGCTAATGATACTTCAAGAGGATTTGTTGTGGCTGCTTTTTCCAAAATCATCATCATAATCACAGCCGATAATACTCTTATCAGTACAGGTCAGGGAGTCCGCCTTTTTTAGCCAAAGGGTTGTGACTATTTAGCTGGCATATCCAGTACATGGCGTATTGAGTATCTTCAAGCTGACTCGTACTTATGGGCTTCACGTCAACTCCAACTTAGGATGATCCTATGCAAGGCTTTTATTCACAAGATTTACTCCGAGGAGGTATGCCGCTGACTTCATCCGAGGCTGAGAGAATGTGACTTGCTCAAGGTCACCTCCTGGGCCTCTGTGGCTGAATGGGGATTTCAGTCCTGGTCTCCCTGAATCTTAGCCCAAATGCAACAACTACACTGTGCTGGTTCAAGGAACTATTCAAGGTGCTGGATGTAATTTGTGGATAGGCTTCAGGACCTTGGACAGATCCTTTAAAACCTGAAACAAATGAACCGCTCCCACTGGAAGGTAATTTGAATCCTGCTCACCTAGAGTCTTAGGCCATTTCTGCACTATACTATTATATTATTCTTATTCTATTCTATTATTCTACTTTCAACATCCTATGGAATTCTGGGGTTTGCAGTTTATGGAGGGGCATTGAGGATTCTCAGCCAGAGAACTCTTTGACTGCAAACCCCAGGATTCCATAGGAGGTTGCAAGTGGAATAATAGCGCTTTAGCAGTCTAGTGCGGAAATGGCTACAGAAATCTGCAAACCTCAGGATTCCATATGAGGTTGCAAGTGGAATAATAGCGCTTTAGCAGTCTAGTGCAGAAATGGCTACAGAGGTAGGTCACTCCAAGAGTCTTCAATTCTTGGGTTGATCATAGCATGTGATTCTTATGTTGCACAACTGAATGCAGAAGCAGTTTGCACAGCCACATGCATACCTAAGGAGCACAACTTGCCCATTATGCAAAGAGGCATATGAACATGTGTCTGACACGGCCACGCGTGCATTCAAAAGCCCCACAGGCACAACTCACTTTCACAATTCCGACTGAAGGCACGCGTTGTGCTTCGACCCAAAATGTGCAACCCCTTCCGCCAGATCTGATAAGAGTCCAGCCTTCGCGTTAAGCAGTGCAAGAGCGGGAGTGGGCCTGAGACCTTTTCGAAACCTAAACGACCACTTCTCTCGGATAAGCGAGTCATCTTCTCTTTTCTTTTGGCCAAAAAATAGCCAGTCTAGGGAGATGGCCAGGGTGCTGGGAAGTGCAATAATTTGGTGGAGCAGAAGCAGCCTCAGGGCTACAGTTTTTTCACCCTGGACCTTGCAGGTGAGGTGCCAGCAAATATCCTTGTGAACTGACCCATGAAACTGAAAGGGAAAGCCTTAGAGGCTTGACGGGTTTTATTTTCTGACCAACTCCAGTTGCGACACCACCAGCCCCTGATGATCATCAGACAGGTTTAGGATTCCACACATGGCATCAAACAAACTTTCACCAACGCCTTGTTTTCCTAGCCTTCAAGCCTTAATAACCCTCCACACACAGAGAGAGACACACAACACACACACACACACACACAGAGGTACATCACAGAGCCAGCTTATCCAACAATCTATGGATGGAGTGGGTCATAATTCCATGGTGCATAACCCCCACAATTCTATACAGAGCTTAGAAAAGTCAACTTTCAGAAAAGTTAACTTTTTCACTTAAAAATAAGCCAATCCAGGGCTTTGAAAGAGAATGGCGAGAGGTATTGAACTGGACAAAAGAATGAAATAGGGGAAAAGAAAGAAAGGTTGAGAGAAAGGAGGAAAAAATGAGGTGAAAAAAGATAAAATGTAAATACTTAAATATAAGCTAAAATAGTTTACGACTGTTGGAAAAAAGAGATAATGTATGGAACTGAATGCTTATATGGAATGGAATGTTAAACTCAGATTCAACTGGGAAAACTGATGTTGGAAACGGGGAGCAGTTTTTTATTGTTTTTTCATTGAAAATTTTAAATAAAAATTTATCTAAAAAAAGAAAAGAAAAGTCAACTTTCTGATTACAATTCCCACTATCCTTCAGCCAGCAAAAGCTGACAATTTCTGGGAGTCACGGTCCCCCAAAGTAATACTCCTGAGCTTCAGTTCTCCAAAGACCGATGCAGCCCAGAAAGAGAGACTCGGGAGACTTCCTTACCAGGATGGTTGAGTTGCATTGTGCTCTTGCTCCACTGAGACAGACCCACGATGGCCACCATCTTGGCCCCCAGGCTGGAGCGCCGCTTCTTCGTGGACGATAGGCTAGCCGAATCCGGATTGCCTCCATTGCTCTTCTCAATGTTGTACATCTCTCCGCTGATGCTGGAGCTTCGGATCACATTCCTGGCCGAGGAAGAGCTCGTCTCCCCGTTCAGCATGGTCACCCGAGGGGATCTCAGCGGCTCCTGGCCTGCAGGGTGAAGCTGCAACTGAAGAGACAAGGAGAGGTGAGGAACTGTGGGAGGAAGAGGCTGCGAAACTTGCTGATTTAAGTCGCGGCCCTCATGCCTTTAATGGCAATTGACTGGTACCACTCTACTCTGCTTTGGTTAGACCTCATCTTGAATACTGTGTCCAATTCTGGGCACCTCGATTCAAGAAGGACGTGGTCAAGCTGGAGCAAGTCCAGAGGAGGGCGACCAAAATGGTGAGGGGCCTGGAAGCCCTGAAGCCCTATGAGGATAGACTTAGAGAGCTGGGGATGCTTAATCTGAAGAAGAGAAGGTTGAGAGGGGACATGAGAGCCCTGTTTAAATATTTGGAGAGATGTCATGTAGAGGAGGGAGAGGGCTTGTTTTCTGCTGCTCCAGAGACCAGGACAAGGAGCAATGGATTCAAGCTGCAGGAAAGGAGATTCCATCGAACCTCAGGAAGAACTTCCTGACGGTCAGGGCTGTCCAGCAGTGGAATCTGCTGCCTGGGAGTGTGGTGGAGTCTCCTTCCTTGGAGGTTTTTAGGCAGAGGCTGGATGGCCATCTGTCGGGAGTGCTTTGAGGGTGTTCCTGCATGGTAGGGGGGTTGGACTGGATGGCCCCTGGGGTCTCTTCCAACTCTACTTTTCTATGACTCTATGATTCTATGACTTAACTGGCGGCTGGAATCTTGTTGCTTCATTCCACGAAATCAGTGGTTGAACGGTCACTCAATACATGTGGCTCTTCTCTAGTTGGAACTAACGGTAGGATTTATTTTTTGGTTGACTTAAGTAGCAGCCATAGTGCTTTCTCCTAACTCAACTAGGAGCCATATTGTTTTTGGCCGATGTAAGTGACAGCCCTATTACTTTCTATGGATCGACTACCAGCCGTATTGCTTTGTGTTGACTTCCATGGCAGCCATCTTACCTTCTGTTGACTCATTTGGCAACTGCAGTGCCAAATGAGCCCTCCTCCTCTCTTGTGACTTATGCACACATGAATACAAGGTCGCATGAAGTATCACACCCCACTGTGGTCAATGGACATGAAGGGCACATGGCCGCATGGCCATGCGTACACACACGTGGCATCCATTGACTATAATGGGATGTGATGCATTGTATTTTTTTGTTTTACACAGGAGTTATTTTGTGTTGATTTCAGCATCAGCCATATTATTTTGGACTATGATCTCAAAAGAGGTCAAATTATGCACGACAATTTCCCTTTTTAAAAGGTTGTGAGTAACCAATCGGCAGGGAGATATAATCCAAATACTTTTCAGTATGAATTAATCTTCTTATCTTTGCTTGGCTGTCCTTGTCACCTCGCAATGACTGTGACATGACCGCAGTTAAAGATCATCCTTGTGTTGATACCTTTTTTCATCCCTGTTCGTCCACATTTTCCCACCAATCTCTCCAGCCCACAGAAAGGCCCCAGAGCTTTAGCCAGATAAAATTTTCTAGTCTTCACAGTGCTGCATGAGTCTTTACTGTTATATTCCAGACATGTGTGTGTGTGTGTGTGTGTGTGTGTGTGTGTGTGGGCCAAATCCTGACCACCCTGTTCTCCCAAGTGCCTTGGTTTTCCTGCTGAACCTCCATTTCCTTTTGTTTGTTGGTTTGCTCAAGGCAGCAATGGCTTGGAGACCCCAAACCTCTCGCCCTTTTGCTAAAAGAACCCATCACTGTGTGATGCCACACTTGGTCCTGCTGTAATTCAGCGACAAACACCCCGGACTAGACACAGCAAGAGCTAATCGGTGCCTCTCAGAAGATCTAAAACAGCTGTAACCTTCAAAGCAGCAGTCGGCTCTTTGCGGGTCTGGGGCTATAACAACACTTTGCACGCCCTTGATTCCAAGTCCAAATTTCACCGCAATTAATCAACAGATAGACACGGCACCAAGGGGTGTAGCCATGGAGGTGACCAAATGAGGACACTGGCCTCCCCAAAGAAGAATTGTGCCTCCCAGGGAAATTTTCCTTTTGTTTCCCACTCATTGCAGTAACTTCATCTGAATTTTCACAAATTACAATTGAGGCATTCAAAGAAAAGTGAAGGCAAAGATACCAACGGAATGTGAACACAGTAAATATAAGTAAAGCATTTTTAATCTCTCTTTCTCTTTCTGCAGTGCTAGATATTTTGGAGACGCAAATAACATTTCATAGGGAGAATTCCCACCTGAGAAGCAATGCCGTCATTCTCTCTATCCCTGTAGTGACACTCTTTATATGCACACGGGTGAGAAGGGCTGAAGGCATTCTTAGTTTCTTTGGAACACAAACATTCTGTCCCAGGAAGAGATCCCCTTTCTCTCAAGGTGTGGATGCAGGTTGCATTAGTGCTAAAGCTCAGAACTAAACTACATGCTATCACAAAAACATAGCCTGTAATTTATGATCACTTTCTTTTTTTACATCCACAGTAAGCACAGAGGGACTCTGCTCAGGAGGGCAATTTAAATCTTCTTCCCCCATCTGTTTTCTAAGAAATTCAAAATTTCCTCCCACTCCCACCATGTGGGAACTAAGGCCATTTCTGCACTAGGCTGTTATAGCGCTATTATTCCACTTGCAACATCCTATGGAATCCTGGGGTTTGCAGTTTCGGGAGGGGTCTCTGGCCTACAGGGTCACTTGTAGCCTTGGTCATTTCCACACTAGCCCATTATAGCGCTATTATTCCACTTCCAACATCCTATGCAATCCTGGGGTTTGCAGTTTAGGGAGGGGCCTCAACTGCAAACCCCAGGATTCCGTAGGATGTTGAAAGTGGAATAATAGCACTGTGATACTGCAGTGCGGAAATGGCCTTGCACTCCACAAGCCCAGTCCATGAACTCAGTCCCTGCCTTTCTCTGAACGCTGGAACCCACCAGGACTAAAAGGATCAGGCAGAAGAAAGGGGGAAGCATCTTTCAGCTCAGTTTTCTACTTTATCACGGTCCTTTTGATTTATGTTCTTGTCTTTATGTGTTACCTATCCCTCCCAGTTTCATATCACCCGGAGCCTTGCCAACATCCACATCTGAAGTCATGTGAACCTCCTTGCCCCCCCACCCATCCTTTCAAGATGAGACCCATCAGTGTCCCTGGGCTGCTTCTGCGGTTGGACCAGACAGGGTGTGTGACACTTGCAGCCAAGGTCTGATTTCAGCCCCTCCCAGAAAGGTGTGAAATGCTTGGCTGGAGAACCTGCTCACTCTTGCTTTTCCTTTCCATCAATAATTCAGCCTTCCCATGGGATGGGGGAATGCATCCATCTTCGAGAGGAAGCTAAATTATTCATGCCACAGCACTTTGTAATAACAGAGGGAGGTGCCGGCGCCGGCGCCTGGGAAAATGTTTCCAGGAATGCCACTTTAGATGTAAGAAAGAAAATGGATTTTTTTTTTTTTAAAAAACACCATCAGGATGAAATATGAGCAAAGTCTCTGGATTTCTGGGAGGTGCAGGCAACTTCAACTTGCTGGCCTTCCAAGATGGAGAGCTCAGAAAACAACTTTTTTTTTTTTTGGACTACAGCTCCCAGAACCCCTTCCTCAGCATGCTCTTTCCCTCTTTTGTAGCAGTTTTGCACCTCTTATTTCTCAAGACCAGATGAGGTTCTCACAGTCAGCAAACAGAGGCAGGGGAGAGAAACCCTCTGCCAGGCCATCCCAAGATATGCTTTGGAGCATAAGAACCCCTCGGTGGGTATGGATGATGTAAAACTGCTCAGTTCAGTTTTGTGCACATGGAAAGCATGAAGACAGAAGCCCCTGCCTTAGGGTTGCCATCCGTCGGAAATGACTTGCATGCACGAAACAACAACAAACGGCAAGCAAAATGCCAGCCTTTGTTTCCCCATCTCCAGCCTACAAGTCTTCTGTCATCTTTCTCTCTCCTTCTCCCCCCCCCGCACGGAGCAGTAGCAACAGCAGCTGGCAGCAAAGACTTCTCCCGTCGTGGTAAATCAATGGCATCACCCAACGCCCACTTCTGCTCCGTAGACCCGGCTCTCCCGCTCTCCATTTCCAATGAATCCTGTGGGTGGCAAGTGGCTGCATGAAGTCGGCATGCCATGGAACCCAGGATGAAAGGAGGGGGTGGCAGCCACTGCACCTCAGCCTGGGGTGAAAGGAAGGAAAGCCACCTGCCTTTACAAGGCAACACATAAACAAGGGCAGAAGACAACCTGCAAGGAGCCAAAGAGGATGCACCATCTACTTAGAATCATCGAATCTTAGAGCTGGAAGAGACCCCAAGTGCCATCCAGTCCAGCCCCATTCTGCCATGTAGGAATACACTGTCAAAGCACTTTTAGCTTTGCAAAAGACCCATTTTGTAGTGATGAAGGTTTGGTATACTGATATGGCTCAACATAGCATTTTTTCTATGTGTGTGTGGGGGGGTGAGTGCACTTCTTGGGGACGCAGCTGTGAGGAATGCAAAATTTATCACCACCTATTTGTCAGTGGTGCCAGCCAAACTGCTCACTGAGAGCAGAAATGCATCAACCCACTGCTGAAATGTTACATTCTACCGTCTTCAAATACGATCTCAGTCGATGATATCTTAGAAGCCTCAAGACAGAATGAGCAGGACCTACAAGTGGCCCCATACCCTCCAAATGTCCTGATTTAGCAGGGATTAATCTTCCATCCTACTTTTTCATCTGCCCTTAAAATATCCCAGTTTCTCTCTCTCCCTTCCGCTTCTGCCCTTTGTCCTTGGCTTACTTCAATTGCTGCAAACCGAGTTCGAAGTGTAGAAGCAATCTGCACTCAATTTGCTCAGCAGGACAGAAGGGAGAAACCATCTCTTCCCAGAAGCATCAAGCCAAAGCAACCTGATGCAGCCTCTCCTAACTTGTATGTATTTCCCCAACCATAATTTTATTTTTGCAGACTTGACCACACTCTGATGGTGCTTGGCTGCAAGTGACCCAGTTTCCAACTGGAGAATGAAGACTGGTTTAAGTTCTCCTTCAGCTTGCTTGATAAATCAGGCTCCAGGATCTGGCCTTCCTTTGCTCAGAATCTGGATGTGGAATTGAGAAATTTCCCCACGGCCCAGAACAAAAAGCACGCGCTGTAGGCTCACAACTTCTTTGTTTTCCCCCCTCCAGGATCCAGGTTCTGTTTCTAATAGGACTTGTACACGGAATTGAAATAATCATCAATACCGCCCCCAGCCCTCATTTAGCCTTGTATACCAGTCATTCCCCAGGAAATTTAGATAAATAGACCTTACTCGCCAGCCTTTCAATCAAAGATTTGGCTGCGGCTCAAGAGCGTGAACCAGTCGGTGTAGAAAAATGGGTTAGCAGGTCGCTGTTCTCTTCTCTTGAAAACGAATGAGGCAGGAGATCTTTCCCCCAAGTCGATCATAATGCCAAAGCAGTACTTAGCACAGTGGGGGAAATTAAGGAGTAACGTAATAGTCAAAATAATGGGATCCTTCACTCTTCATTCATCCCCTTTGGTTTTCATGCTCACGTCATTGGGGACCGCTTAAGCCTCTTCCCCACATGGCGTTCAGGGGCTGCGCAACACCCAGTGTGGCTTTCAAAGCAAATACACGATGTATAGATTTTGGAAGTACAATCAGCTCTCCACATTTGTGAGTTCCACTTTTGCGGATTTGATTATTCATGGATTATTTGCTGTCTCCTTTGCTGCCGCCCTAAGCCATTTTAAATAGGGACCGCAAACCTCGTGGGACTGAGAAACTGCAAAGGAAGCTATTAAAGTCCCTCTTAAAAATGGTGTGGGGTAGCAATGGAGGTGGCACTAAGCCCCACCAGCCTCCTATTTCTGCCCCTTGGGAAGGAACCCTGATTCCTCAAAGGAATCCAGGATGGGTTGAATATGGTGATCATACTTTTTTGTGTGTTAAATATGGCTTGGGAGGGCCTATTTGTGGTTTTTCCACCTTCACGGGGGTCCTATGCCCCTAAACCTCATGAATGAGGAGAGATGATTGTATAAACCACACAGCTTCAATTTGTAGGGAATCAGAGAAGAAAGACACAAGCCGGTGGAGCTTTTTGGCCAATGCAGAACGGCCATGTTCAGCTGAAGGCTATGAAAAGCAGAGTTGCATATGCAATGCCATTGAACTTGACTATGCAGATGCACCTGTGCATTGGGCATTGCACACTGGTTGCAAGTAGTGTGTTCTTCTGCTTTGCACATCCATGTCCCATGTGGCTTGCTTGTGCATTGTTGCAATTCTATAGCAAGATGGTGTAGTGCAAACAAGGTATAATTCTGTGATTGTACTATTCACCCACATCTCTTTGATGTAGGTTCTTGCCCATTGGAAGCTCTGACTGTTTCAAATAGCACAAACAGCAGCCAACTCGAAAAACAAATATCTAAATATTAATCAAAACCAAATATTAGATGAGGGGGGCTTATCTAATGTGTGAAAAGGTGTTCCAGGGATTTGTACTATCAAAAACACTATCATCATTAATTGGTTTTCTCCCAAAGCACCTTGCAAACTGTAGCAAGGTGCCAAGAAATCTCTCCTAGAGACCTGTAATGCCCAGAGTTTGCTGGGCAGAAGGTATGCCTGTTAAACTAGTTAAAACAATCCCAAGGCCTTTTAAACGTAGCTGCTCTTAATCAGGAGCTGCTTTTAAGCGGCTGGCATGCGATTTTCAGCGAGGCTTACTGTGGAGTACATCAGATTCATTCCCCGAACTAAGAGCATCTCTGTTCAAAGCACCATAGGATCGTTTTAACAGTCGAATAAATCCCTTTGCTCTTTATCGCAGCTTCCCATTATTCCAAGTCCTTTGCTTGGGGATTGGTACACCACTCCGTTTACAGCGGGCGTCCCGTTCAACACTTACAAGATCATCAGCTGGACTTGTCACTTTTGGCATTCACTTTCGTGGTCATTAATGATCAAAGGTGACCCCCCTCAACTCCACCTCTTCAGTCAAGCTATATCCCAGCTAAAGGTGCTGTAGTTTGGGACAGGGTAGCTTGAAGGAAGCAGTTTCAGCAGGAACCCAAGGGGTCTCTCCAGCTGCCCATCTCCTTGTGCCTCCAACCAGTCATTTTTTCTGATTGCTGGTATCTGCAGTGCCTTGGAAACCCTTCAGCTGGAGTGCTGCTTGGCTCACAAGGCAGGTTTTGGGGGGTTAGCATGAGCAGAAGTACCTATGTCTACAAATGCAGGACTCTGACCCAAATGTTCTTTTGGAGGGCAACCTTAAATATATTTTCTCCAAAGCCCCTGGTTTGTACCTGATCTAGCACTGGAACAAAATGAGACACGTCAAAAGCTGAAGCAGTAGAAGACGAGGCGTCAGAGAGTCTACATGCTCACTTATAGCAATTTCATACCACTTTAGCTGCCATGACTGCTCCCTAAAGAATCCAGGGAGGTGTAGCTTGGTAGAAGACCTAGAATCCGGTCCTGCTTGTACATTCAAGCATTGTAATTCACAGGGGGATTCCATAGGCTGGAACCAGGGCTATGAAAGTGAGACCTAACTGATGTATAGATACACTTTCAATCTTCCAAGCTGAGAGAGGAGATCCCATTTTGGAATGTTTGTTCATGGGAAGACTCCTTGCAGTTAGAACACTAACATACAAAACAGAACACTTCCAGCTGAGCTTTCCCCTTGGAGTGCTGACTTTCTACTTAGAGGTAAACATCTTTCTGCCTCAGATTCTTCTACCTCATGCTCTATCCCACCATTTGGAAGTACCATGCGCATTATTTACATCAACTGAAAATGGTTTACCAGTGAAGTCAGGAGCAAATTGGGCTGGACAAACTGATCTGGCAGCTCTACCCTGACTGTCAATGAGCTATTGCATTACTTTGGGTGTCACTCACGGCTTATAATGCCCCAATCAGCCGAGAAGGAGATCAGCTAAGCCAGAAACTACTTCCTTCCATATGGATTGCCCTGCCTTTTGGTCACATTTCATGGAGGAATGCCCTGTTTACCACACTGTAGTCTAGCAAGGTCCATTTCATAGAATCATAGAAATGTAGAGTTGGAAGAGATCACAGGGGCCATCCAGACCAGCCCCCTTCTGCCATGCAGGAACACCCTCAAAGCACTCCCGACAGATGGCCATCCAGCCTCTGCTTAAAAACCTCCAAGGAAGGAGACTCCACCACACTCCCGGGCAGCCTATTCCACTGCCGGACAGCCCTGACTGTCAGGAAGTTCTTCCTGAGGTTCAGGTGGAATCTCCTTTCCTGCAGCTTGAATCCATTGCTCCTTGTCCTGGTCTCTGGAGCAGCAGAAAACAAGCCCTCTCCCTCCTCTACGTGGCATCCCTTCAAATATTTAAACATGGCTATCATGTCCCCTCTTAACCTTCTCTTCTGTAGACTAAGCATACCCAGCTCTCTAAGTCCATCCTCATAGGGCATGGCTTCCAGGCCCTATTTCTTTGCAGTGGAGAGCAGGGTCTCTTGCGTGGTGACATCGACCACGTGGAGTGATCTCCTCATAGAAGCCAGGTCAGCTCCCAGGGTGGGGTGCTTCTGCCACCAACTGTAGACTCATTTGTTGGCTGGGGTATTTGCTCGATCCTTAAGCCTGCCCGTCTCTTCTGGCTGTTCCGATGCAATATTTGGTTGCTCTCTCATTGTCCGGTTAGTTCACACATCATTTTTGCTTTGCTAGGATTTTTACTCTTGTCATCCACTTAGGGATTTCTTTGGCAAAAATGCAGACAACACAAGACGCAACTGCAGTGCTCTTTTGCAAAGAACAAAGAACAAAGGGATGACATTGGAGCAATGGCTTCAAGCTAGAGGAAAAGAGATTCCACCTAAACATTGAGAAGAATTTCCTGATGGTGAGAGGAATCCAACAGTGCCGTACACTGCTGCCTCCTTGGCCATTTCTGCACTAGACTGTTATAGTGCTATTATTCCACTTCCACCATCCTATGGAATCCTGGGGTTTGCAGTTTGGGGAGGGGCCTTAAGGTCAGGTTGGAGAGAAAGAAAGAAAACAACTCCTTCCATACTTCACGCGTTCTAAGCCTGCATCTTATTAGTTGGCCCCAGATAAAACAGACTCAGGGCTGTAGATATGGGGGTGGGCACTGGGCCATCGCCCCTCCAGATAAGAATCCTGCCTCCTGCCCATCCAGCATTGTGAGTGAGACACAAAAAATGATTAATACCTAGAATTCTTTATATTTGCTGTGCTCGCATTCCTTTGGTCGTTTTGCCTGCCCCTTTTCTTTGGTTGCCTCAACTCTACTTCCAAATGCCCATCTGAGGCTTTAAGTTACTGCAATGCTAGAAATTTGGGGACCGAAGGAAAATTTCATGAGACAGCAGAATTCTTATTTGAGGGAAGCTAATGCCTTGATCCCCACTCCCACCCCGCAGATACGTCTGAGTAGAATCTAGGGCATTTCTGCACTACCCTGTTATAGAACATTTCCGCACGACACTCTTATAGCGCGATGATTCCACTTTCAACCTCCTATGGAATCCTGGGGTTTGCAGTTTTGGGAGGAGCCGGCCGGCCCCTCCCAGAACTGCAAACCCCAGGATTCCATAGGAGGTTGAAAGTGGAATCATCGCGCTATAGAGTGTCGTGTGGAAATGGCCATAGTGTTATTATTCCATTTGCAGAATCCTGTGGAATTTTGGGGCTTGTAGTTTCTTGAGGCCAAACAGCTCTCTGGCTGAGAATTCTCAATGCCCCTCCCTAAGCTGCAAACCCCAGGATTCCATAGGATGTTGAAAGTGGAATAATAACACTATAACAGTCTAGTGTGGAAATGGCCCTAGTTCAGAACAGCAAGTCAACTAAGGTTGCCAAGTAAAATCAAGGACAAAGTGGCTGTGTAGAAGAGGGAATTTTGGCAGAGGCACAAGAAGCAGCAGATGCTGAAATTCCCTCTTCTGCCTGTTTTTTTAAAAAATTATTTTTATTAAAAAATAGAAAGAAAGAAAACCAAGAACAAAGCAATAACAATGACAAATGAAAATAGCCACCAACTAGGTAACTATCTTTACCTAACAAATTAAAATATAAAAATGTAAAAATATGGGAATTATTTTTCAATATTTTGTACATGATACCTGGAGTCAACATCCCGATCTGTTTAAATGAGACCTGTACTAATTCTTCATAATCTTATCACTTTCAGTGTAACTTACATTTGATTAAACACTTATAACAAGCTCTAATTTATAATCATCTATTGTAAAAGCACATTTCCTACTTCCCTTGGCTGGGTTACTATCTACGACTTAGTGATTCCGCTATTTTCTTCTAACTGTTAAAGGTACAGAAGGCTTGTTGCTCAATTGACCTGACAACCCGAGAATCAACATTAAATCCCACTGATTTGGTAAATTGAGGTGAGTTTAGATTAATAAGGAGGCTGGTATAATGAAATAATGAAGTTTTTTTTTTTAAATCTCCGGCTTGGATACTCAGCGCCCACCTTGTTAGTTGACCCAAAGGTTTATAAGTCGTTGTGATTGTTTTTCATCCAACCGATCAATGAGGATGCAGCCTAGCTCGTGATGAGTCCATACTCTCTTGTAGCCTTCCCATAAGCAACATATTGGAGATATCTGCATGTTTTCCAAACAGCGTGCAACCCACCCCTTCCATCACCACCCTAATTCCTCCTCCTCCAGAATTGCACATATCTGTGCCTTTTTTCTAATGCCGGAAAGCATCGGGGAACCGACAATAATGTACTCAGATCTGCTATCTGCTCCCTTGGATTTTTTTGGCACTCAGGGTTCTAGACTTTTAAATGCAATGTCTTTATTTGGAGAGATCTCTCCCTGCCTTTGAGGGTAAGGGGCATTGAAGAGGCTAGGTAGGTCGCCCAAGCTGTTCCCCCAGAAATGTTGGACCACAACTCTAATGATGCTTCAGCTTGGCTAAGCTGTCATAGTGACATATTTTAAACCTTAGTCTTATCATTGTTACAACTTGCTTTAGGGCCAAGTCCTACAATTAGAGCCAAGTCTTAGGGACAAGCCTTTTAATTTTCCTTAGGGCCAAATTAGGCAGAGATGGGAACTGTGATGCCCTGTCCATGTTCTTGGACTGTAGCTCCCATCATTACTTACCATTCACCAGGTCAGTTAGGGTCAAGATTCTCACCCTTGTGGTATATGCAATATGTTAAACCTGTCACGTAAAATTGTGTTTATGCCTTTAAAAGAAAATTACATCCTAGCCACTATGGGGCAATCCAGGTCAGGATTACATCATGGGAGGGGGTTAACTCCTTCCTCCCCAGCCACAGTTCTTATGCAGATCACATACCTATTTGGCTGCTCTTAACATGAAGCTCCCATGGACTTCTACTGGTTTAGCCTCACTTGTAGCCAGGCTCTTAGGTGCCAATCCTCCATGCATTTACCAGGAAGTAAATGCCAGGGAATTTAAAGAGTGGACACAAATAGGACTGCCCTGTCTGGTTTTTGCCCTTTGCTGTTCTTGTGTGCTTCAAGTCTTTCCCTACTTATGACAACCCTAACCTATCACAGGGTTTTCTTTGTCAAAATTTGTTAAGAGGAGGTTTCCCATTGCCTTCCTCTGAGGCTGAGAAAGTGTGACCTGCCCAAGTGGATTTCCAAGGCTGAGCAAGGATTCAGACCCTGGTCTCCTGGAGTGCTAGTACAGCATCCAAACCACTATACTACAGTGGCTCTCAATTTTCTCCCTTTCCCTCCCCAGTCATTGACTGAAGCAACCGATGACTTCCATGTCAATGGGAGCAGTGACTCCGGGCTTTCCTTTGAATGTTTAAGCAGCTCTCCAAGGTGCTGAACTCTATCTTCCCCCTCCAATAGGTCCAGGGCTTTGGAGAGCTCCTGTGAAAGTCGAGGCTAAAAGCTGAAATGGATTTGCTTCTCCCACTAACATGGAAGCCGCCAGTGACCACTTCATTGTGACATATCCTCCGCAGCATAAAAGGCAGGGCAGGGCACAACTAGGGCAGAAATGTGGCATCAGATAGAACAGCTCACCAAATGCTGGGACATTCTGAGACCTATAATTTTTAAAAAAGCAACTTCTCCAAGCTCTGGGCAAGGTGTGGAGAGCATGAATCTCCCTTTAATTTGCTCCCATGCCAAACTACCTTGGCTGCATTTGGCCCCCATGTCTCAGTAAGGAGAGTGACATTGGCCATTTCCACACTAGACTGTCATAGCGCTATTATTCCACTCACAACATCCGATGGAATCCTGGGGTTTGCAGTTTAGGGAGGGACCTCAAAGGCCATCCTCAAAGGCCCCTCCTGAAACTGCAAACCCCAGGATTCCATAGGATGTTGCACATGGAATAATAGCGCTATGACAGTCTAGTGTGGAAATGGCCATTGTATTCTCTTTAGGAAAGGAGCTCCAGAGCTTAGGAGCAGACACTGAGAAGCCCCTGGTCTTGGTCCATCTCTGATCTTAAAGAGCAAGCCTTGCTCAGTATTTCTTAATGAACACACAAGAAGGCGATTGGGTGGTTTGAGAGAATCATTTTCTACTCTGCCTCAGCCAGCAAAATGTCTTCATGTATCTGTTTTATGCATATCCCATCTTGCCCCTTGCAAACTAGGAGTCAAGATAGCTCACAATTTAAACCAAATACAGTATTGATAAAGCATCAATAAAATGTAATGAAGCTAGCACTAAAAAGGAAAAAAAAAGTTAAATAACAGCACAGGGAGATGGTTGGTGGCTTCCATGTCAGTGGGGTGGTGAATCTACTTGGTCTTTTAATCCAAACTTTAAGGAAGCTATCCAGGGTTCAGAACCTATTTCAGGGGTTTAGCAGTTTGGACGATATTTTTGAAACATGACATAAAACCCAGAGTGGAATCACTGCAGTGCATCGTGGAAGCCTCTGACTACCTTCGTTCAGCACCTTGGATAGCTCGTTTAAAATCTGGGTGCAAAACCTGTAATGGACTCAATACTCTACTGACATGGAATTGCCTTCCATGTCCACCTTCTACTGCCTAAGCAAATAAAAAAAGAGAAGAAGATTTGAAAAATAAGCCATTTCACTCAATTTTGCTCTCTCTCTCTCTCTCTTCCTCAAAGGTCTTATTTTTTCTCTCTCTCTCTTCAAACCATCAATGCTCCCCCATTCCGGCCCCACCCAGTTGTGTGGAATACCCTCCACAACCAGTGCCAAGAGGGGCTGTAAGGCACCAGGTTGGGGGAGAGAAAAGAGAATATGGGGCTGAATTCAGGAAAGGAGAAGAAAAGGAGATAAGGCCACATTCACAGCTGATGGATTTTTAAACCAGACTCTCAGATGCTCCTGCAGTCTGATATGAACTAACCTGAGACTAAGCCCCACCTCAACAGCTGGAGGCTTACTTTTGCATTGATGTACCTAGGGATTGTGTTGTCAGATGCTTTTCCAAAGAGTTCTTAAGAATCATATATTGGGGGTGGGGCTGAGGGACCCTTCTTAGATCCAAATCCTCTGTCTAGCTGACTATGTCTCCCTATAATAGCCTACCCAAGCTCTAGGATATTTGGAAGCAGCCCTTCTCTTGGTCCCACCACCTCTAGGTGGACACATGGCAGAAGACATTCTTGGTGGCTGCTCCCAGTCTTTGGAATTCTTTCCCTCATCTAGCCAGGATGGCTCCCTCTTTCCAATTTTTCCACACTGGCAAATGAAAACTTTCCTATTCCAGCAGGCCTTCAGGAACTGACTGCAATGGGCTTTCCATGGTTGTGTCATTCTGTTATTTTCTTAAAAACCTGTCTATAGTTTTAATCCTACAGATTGTTCAATTGCTTTTTTAAGATAACTTTTAGACGTATTCCACTGATAGTTTGGTATGTTTTTAATCTGTGCTAGTTCAGGCACCACCTTGCATCCCAGTATTGGGGAGGAAGCGGGAAATAAAAGAACAAAAGATGCTTAACTTTTGCATTTGGTAGAATTTTTAGCTATGTGTTTTTTAACTGTTACAAGCTAGTTTTGAGTCCCACACTGGTGAAAAAAGGCAGGAAATAAATAAATATGACGACGATGACGACGATGGTTGGAATTCAATATTGGACTTATGTCTACTTAAGTGGGTTCACATTCATTGGAAACAGAACTGAGAAGTTTTGCACCGTGTCCAGCAAGGGGCTGCAGGGATGTTAACTACATAGAGACCCAGTGAGGTGACCGCTGAGCATCAGCACCAATGTGCAACACAAACCGATGTGGCTCAGGCACTCCCAGTGCCCGTCCGAACGATGGCTAGGGACTCCTGATGTGCATTGGCATAGCCTGAGGCACTTGGGCCATGTGCACACTGGCTAGGGAGTGGCATGAATCAGGATCGCCTTGCTGGGTTCCCTGATCTGCATCTTTGCATAAAGCCATAAAAGCCTCTGCTATGGAGTTAAGGATGCGTAAAGTTACGCAATATAGACCACAATATAGAACTGCGGATGATGATGATGATGATGGTGTCGTTATCACCCCCACCATCACCTGTAGACCTAAGTCCACACAGATCCTCTTGGGAACACTGAACAGGCCACTCTGACATCAGAGAAAGAACTTGAGCCTCTCCTTCCCTCCGGGCGGTTGCTGAGCCGTTCTTGGGGAACGGAGATGCCCAGATCCCGATCTTACTAGAGGATCAGGTAGGGGAAGAGATGGTGTTCAGATAGCAACAGCTCTCTAGGATGGGGTGGGGCTGGCAGGGGGTATGTTTTCCTCCTGGCATCCAAAAACACAGACAACCGGGTCAAGCCCTGAATTATTGCCACTGGCAAGAGTTTTTGCACAAAGATGCCTCCCTCCCTCCCTCCCTCTCTCTCTCTCTCTCTTTCTCTCTCAATATTTCTCTCCCTCTCTCCCCCCTTCACACCAGTCTAAAATAAATACAAGACCACCCTCCATTCTGGCAAGGAGAAGACAATGGAGTCTTCTTACCTAGAGATGGGTCTGTTCACATCCAAGCGTATGCGGGATCATGGAAACCCGGGAGCTCACCAGCTTTCCTCCTCGCCGCCTTCCCTCTCAAAAGGCTCACCCCTCTGCTCTAAACGAAGGGGATTCAGACCCCAAATGCGGTTAGAAGCAGACTAGCTGATCTCCAACGCAAGGGGAGATTTCCCCCTGAAAGGGGAAAGAGAGAGAGAGACAGAGAGAAACCGAGAGAGAGAGACAGACAGAGAGATGATGTGCAGAGAAAGGGGGAGGCCAGGATTGTAGACTCTCTTTTGCTTAAATATTGCCATGGTTACAACACTGACCCAATTCTCCTCGCAGCCAAAAGCAAAAAGGGGGGGGGGAAAGGGAGACAAAAAGGGAGGGGAGAAAGAAGAAATTCAGAAGTAATGGGCAAGGATGAGAGGAAATTGCCTCCCATGAGGTTCTCACCCACTGTGGCAGTTGTGGGGACCATGGACTAATTTCCTGCCTTTGGGGGTACAAGGACTCAAAAAATGCCCCCAACAAGAAGAACCTCAAACAAGGAGACTAGAGTCAATGCTGCTTTTGTAAAAAAAAAAAAAAGGGGGGGTTATAATTTAATGTTTAAATGGTATAGAGATGGCCTAAAATCTATAGGGAAATAAGGAGACAGCAAAGGTCCATTGGCTACTCCTATCCCATTCCTTAACTTCCATACTCCCACGACTATGTCAGGGTAGGGAAGGAGCAGAAGGCAAAAGAGGCTTATCTCAATCTGGCGCTTTCCAGATGTGCTGGACTGCAGCTCCCATCAGCCCCAGCTGACAGGACCAAGGGAGGCAATGGACACGGTGCTCAATGCATCTTGAGGGTAGCAAGTGGGGGATGGTGAAGCTAAGGGAAGCTAAGGCCAAGAGAATGGGGAGGAGGACCAGAATCGGCTGATGTTACCCTCAGTCCCACCCTAGTATTGTTCCTGCACCAGCCCTGATCCATAAGCCTTCTGTTGGTGCAAAGATATACACTTCCATTCTTAAAAAGCAAATTCTTCACAGCATGCTATAGAGAAGGTCCTCCAAGCATCCCTGATTTGAGCATCACCTTCAACCACCACGGCTACAATTTAGATCTTTAGGCCACAAAGTGACCAAGATGGCTGGCCAGATGAAAGAAACATCTGCATCCCACATGGTGCCCTTGTGATATTCTCTGGATTCTGCCAAAGATGCCCCTCTTTTCCGAGATGAAATCAGATTTGCCTGTCGCCCTGGGATGGGTTCAAACGTGCACGCTCATCTCTCGATGAGGTCCACATCTGTCGGGGGATTGTCATGCGGGAATCAAACATTGCAGGTCAAAGGCCCCAGACAGCTCGAGCAAAGGCAACCCACAGAAGGGTGAGCAGTGGGCACGCCTAGCTCTGTGTGGTTACAGGTCTGCTATTATATGCTTCCCCCACTTTCCATTTAGCCTGCCTCCTAGTTTGTCCTGAATATTGAAATATCGAAAAATTAAAAATGAATTCCAGAGGTGGTGGGAGCACAGTTTTGCTGCATTTTTCAACCAACAGTTTCCCCCTTTCCTTCCTTATGGCTCATCCATGCGCAGGTGCACATACGCCCATTGATTAAAACACGACACAAAACAGGAATAGTGATGGATGTCTTTTTGTCCTCCGATTGCGCATGTGCGTATTGATTAAATCACAGCATGAAACTGAATCCTGATACTTAATGCTGTGCTTGCATTAAAATCCCCTCCTTTTATGCTGTTTTAATCCATGCACACATGCGCTGCTGCACATAGATAGGCAAGGGTGGGGTGGAGGAAACATAACTCCCTGCAGATTCAGCATCTAAACAAATTCCAGGGATCAGAAATGGAAAAAAATCGGGGAACCACTAAGATGACAATGCCGTTCCACAAATAAAATTAGGTATTTGAAACCTCCAGAATTGGGGATAAATATTCACAGACTCTAGCTACTCTCACTCCAGTCGGTGACATCCATCCCAAAGCCAAACGGGATTTGTTGTGTGATTAGATACTGAGTGACATTCATGCTTGTGTGTACTAGAGCCCGTGTCTAATCGGATTTACCATCTGAGAGGTGACCGCTGGTGAGGTTTCATATTTGACACCTGCCCAAATCAAGCCAGCTGACAGATGCCAGAAAACTTAAAGCACCCTAATTTTGGGCGTTCACATTCCACACTGTGCTGAAATGCAAGTTTCTGGTTCCAACATTCATAATGAAAAATGCTGCTTGGGAAACTGGGGCGAGGGGGCGGGGGCGGGTGATGACAAATGGTGTATTTACTTAATACTTTTCTATTTTATTATTCCCCCCCCCTCCAAACATTTCCACATGACACTCTTAGAACACGATGATTCCACTTTCAACCTCCTATGGAATCCTGGGGTTTGCACTTCCGAAAACTACGATGCATATGGCTAAGCAACATCAAGGTGTGGCCAAGACGGCAAAAGTTATTTATGGGGAAGAAGACACAAGCTAGGAGAGGCTGCAGCAGTTGGTCTTTTACCTGAGTCTAGTGGGAAGGGCAGGATTCGGCCCCCTCCTCTTCCTTCCCTACTGCTGTGTCAATTGAGTGTAAACTGCTTTTGCACTTTGAGCTCAGTTTGCAGCATCTGAAGTAGGTTGAGGACAAAGGTGGAAAGCAGGAGAAAGTGAGAGGAACTGGGACATTTTAGAAGCAGCTGGAAAAGTGGGAGGGCAGAGGATTAATCGGGACTGTTGCTGTCAGAAAGGAAGAGATGGAGCATATTTGGAGGGTGAAGGTGTTAATGGCTCCCTAGCAGACCAACAATGGTGTCTGGAACAGACTAATGATCTTAGCATTAGCTGACAAAGGACTGATGGGAGTCATGATAGCTCCTTGATTGCTGGGCAGGAAAGGAAATAAAGGAAGACTTTGCTGGGAAGTGGGAAGAGGGCTGAAGTTAATTACTTACGTTTTGGGTTCTATTGTCTTTGGAAGCCGAGACGCAGATGGACATTTGCAAGTCCATTATTGCTGGAGTTTCCTTGATGATTTCCTAACTAGGGCCATTTCTGCACTAGCCTGTTATAGTGCGATGATTCCACTTTCAACATCCTCTGGAATCCTGGGGTTTACAGTTTCGGGACCCCAGGATTCCAGAGAATGTTGAAAGTGGAATTGTTATGCTATAACAGGCTAGTGCGGAAATGGCCTATGTCCTGGCCATGTCTTGAGATACAGCCTGGTCTAGTTCTTGCGTGTGTTTGACCAGTCTTCCTCTAGCCAACATAGCCATACAGCCATAGGAGTGTATAATTTATATCTGCGCCAATTAAGCCATATCAAAGCGCAGGGGTGTACGGTCTGGTAACAATTATAAATTTTTTCCTGAACCTGGAATCAGAGTCAATACATTTTTACCAAATCTGACTCCATCCAAAATTGCTTACGACTCTGACTCCACAACTCTGGCCCTCTCCGCACTAGACCATTATAGTGCTATTATTCCACTTTCAACATCCTATGGAATCCTGGGGGTTGTAGGTTCGGGAGGTCTGAGGCCTTTGAGGCCCCTCCCTAAACTGCAAACCCCAGGATTCCATAGGATGTTGAAAGTGGAATGATAGCACTATAACAGTCAAGTGCGGAAACGGCCTTTGACTTCTCAGCCCTGGTTCCTTTATAGCTACACCCCTGAGACAACGTTCTGCCAACAGAGGAGATAATCTCATCCGCGTCCTGCCTGTCTCGGAAGGCAGAGGAAGCTCTTCTCCCCCTGCTAGGAAGCCAGGAAATTGGGGCTTTTGGCAGCTGGGAGACGCAATGAACACGTTGGGGAAGTGGCTAACAGCTCTGGCAGTATTTTCTTTAATCCCAAGGAGCAGGGAAGGTCGAGATCTCTATGAAATGGCTGATTAACTCCTCTAATCCAATTCATGGCAGAAGAAGAGGCCCAAGAGCAAATTTTGCAGACTGCATGTCTATAAAGAGGTCCCGAATCCATCCACCCCCAAGGAGGGTTCATGCATGACAGCACCAATAATGATAAACAGGGAAGGGGGTATAAGATGACCTACTGAAACATACATTAGTTGCAAAGTCTAAGTTCCTGTCTGCCTGTTTGTACAGAGCAAAATCTGTGCAAGAAATGTCAAAAAAGTAATGTTTTCCATATCTGGTTTTGCTACACTAAAGACCTTTCACTCCATATAGTTAAAGCATTGCAACTCTACTGTGGCCATTTCCGCACTAGACTGTTATAGCGCTATCATTCCACTTTCAACATCCTATGGAATCCTGGGGTTTGCAGTTCAGGGAGGGGCCAGCCAGCCCCTCCCTGAACTGAAAACCCCAGGATTCCATAGGATGTTGAAAGTGGAACGATAGCGCTATAACAGTCTAGTGTGCAAATGGCCTGTGATTCTGATAGAATCCTGGGGTGTGTAGTTTAAAGAGGAGTGTTTCACATTTTCACCCAGAGAGGTCCAGTGCCACACCAAACTGTAAATCCCAGGGTTCCATAAGATGTTGCTACGATGTGGAATTTTCTATAGTGTGAAAGCGCCCTAAGACAAACAGCTGCTGTGGTCATAAAATAACAACGACGTTTATTTATAATGTCTTTTTCACCAAAGTGCAGAACATTAACCATATACTGTCAAAGACAAGGAAAATAAAATGTAACCCTATAAATATGCATATAAAATGAAATTTCCATACTCCACCAACCATTACCCACTTCAGCAATTTCAGTGAAACTCAACGTCAAAGAGGAAGGCTTTAAACCCCATACAAAAACTGATGAGCCAAAGGAAAACCATTCCACCGATGCAGGTCCAGATCTTGAAAAGCTTTTAGCCTTGACAGGGCTCTGTGTGTTGGTGGAACAGACAATAATCCTTTGCCTACAGATCTTAAGCCATTTCCGCACTAGACTGTTATAGCGCTATTATTCCACTTTCAACATCCTATGGAATCCTGAGGTTTGCAGTTTCGGGAGGAGCCAAGTGGCCCTTCTCTAAACTGCAAACCCTAGGATTCCATAGGATGTTGAAAGAGGAGTAATAGCGCTATAACAGTCTAGTGCGGAAATGGCCTTAGATTCTTAGATGGTACGTACCATGCTAGCCAAGAGGGGAGACTAGAGAGCAAAGTTTTAAATACCAGAACCAAAAGTAAGCAATGGGCCCTGGCTGAAACTGGTAGCCAGTGAAAAGATCTACAGGTAGAAGAGATGCATAAGTAGTGAGGGAGATTTAAAATAACAAGACGACACTGTTCTGGATTCAAACCAAGAATCATAGAATCATAGAATCATAGAAATGTAGAGTTGGAAGAGACCCCCAGGGGCCATCCAGTCCAACCCCCTGCCAGTCCAACCCCCTGCCTCAAAGCACTCCCGACAGATGGCCATCCAGTCTCTGCTTAAAAACCTCCAAGGAAGGAGCCTCCACTGAAGAGAGCAGGAAGGCAAACCTGCCAGAAATATTCCATCATCTTAAAATTAACTCTTAGCCAGGGTGTCAGTTTTGCCCTTCTGGGTGTGCCACCAGCGTGGCAAAGACGCCACCCTTAACCCACAGCCACCGAGGCACACGAATCTGAGCACCATGTTGCTCAAGAGCTGATCTGCCAGAGTAGCAAACTTCTGACCTAGTAACAAGGGAAGAGATGCTGCAATTTGCTAACTCTTTCAGGGCATTTTCTAGTACTTCGCAGCCATGTGCTGCCCAATCCCTAGGCTGCATGCAAATGACAGGGACCTTCGAAGGCTGGCACTGGATGCAAACTTCACATTTGCAAGGAAGGAGGAGGAGAGAAAAAGGGGGAAAGGGAAGCTGTTCCAGCCCGCTCGGCTGTCACATCAGAGCACCCTTCCACGGAGAGCTGATTCACACTTCACTTGGGCAATGCCATCTCTCCTTCCCTGTCGCCACATCCCGTGTTGTGATGCTAACGTAGGAATGGTGAAATTATCTGGCTGTGGGAAGGTGAGGAAACAGTGCGCTTGCCCCACAGGATAGGCTGGGATCCGAAGGGTCAGGTTTCAACACGGCTGTTTTCGACTTTGTGTAAGCCATACCACGTTGCTGATGTCACCATTTTGGATGCCGTCGTTCTTGGCTGCTTTAGAGGCCATTTTATTTTTCAGCGTTAGAACGAGTTTTATGACATATGTTTTAAACTTTTGCCATGTTTACTTTTTACTGGCATGCTCTGGCATGCTTCTAATGATGTCAGATCTGGCCTTTTCCGCACTGGCCTGTTATAGCGCGATGATTCCACTTTCAGCATCCTCTGGAATCCTGGGATTTGCAGGTCCTGCAAACCCCAGGATTCCAGAGGATGTTGAAGGTGGAATCATCGCGCTATAACAGGCTAGTGCGGAAAAGGCCAGAGTCACCTGGGTCAATGATGGCCAACGTACATACTCAGTAGTACTTTCCACAAGCTGTGCCCAATTCCATATTGTTGCCACCATAGCAGTGCACACCCGTTTTGGCCAACATAGCATAGTACTCAATACTGATTTCCTCAAAGCAGGGCAATGGTTGGCTAAGATGTCCAGCTTGGCTTTGCTCTGCCAGGTCATTTGCTTTAGGCCACTTAAGGTGCTCCCATCCCCACGTTTCGGGGGATGAGAATTTTAAACCAAAACTGCCAGCAGAGAGGGATTTGGGAGGCAATAAAGGAGACTGTCAGCCAAAAGAAGGACTTCCAGGGGCTAAGGAAACATGCAGAAAACAGGGACTCCCAAAGTCATATATTTCCCACCCCTGCTAGAGGGAAATCTATCTTTCCTAGCTCTGTTCAGAACTCAGAAACATCAATTGCAAATGACAGTTTTCTTGCAATTCCTGCCACCACAAACATATACTCATTCAGGTTCAGTTTTCCCTCCATATATGTGCCATTGCGAGCAATCATGGAGCATACATAAAATGGTGGTGCTATGAACATGGATGCACCAAAGCATCTGAGTGTATATCACTGCTGTTTAATACTACGGGCCATGATTATCTGCATTTTTCATTATTCGCAGGGGTCCTGGAAATGAACCCCAGCAGATAAGAGGGATCCACTGTATAACTACATTATGATATAAATGTAACTGAATAAGACATAACAGTTCTTCTTTTTTGGTATTCAACTATAATTTGCTTGTTGTTTTTACAGAGATGGGTATGGGTTTGGTCTCTCTAAAGGGTGGAGGAGGAGGAGGAGGAGGAGGATCACACTGTTCTAGTGCTGGCTTATAATGCCCCAGGACTGCTGCCTTGTGTTTTGCCATCCCTTGTACTTGTATTGTGGTGACAATCAGAGGGAGCAAGAGGAGGATGTGTTTTGTTCTTCAGGCCATCAGCTTATACCGTTCAGATTTTTTTTTTCAAAGGAAAAAAGAAAGTAAACATTTTTTGAAAATCTATAACTAACTACCTTCCCACATCGTGGTACCTAAATACTTAATGGTAACTAAACCTTTTCCAAAACCAGCTTTCCAGGCTCTCCCTCGGACTGGATTGCAACAGCCGTTACCGCGAGCCCTTTCTTCTTCCTACAGAGATTGATCTCAACATCGAAAAATGCATATCAACCACTGACTGTCCTGGGGTTCCTTTTCTTTTTCCTCTCATGGAAGAACTT
>CAOLHI010006185.1:0-40283 GCA_948474755.1 Ctenosaura bakeri
ATTTCAGAAGATGCCTTGTCACTTTACTGTACTGTATGTCCAGCTATAGGAACATAGCTGGATGCTTCTCTGATGCACCCCTGCTCTCTATCTGTTGGTAAATGGCCATATTGTGAAGACTACAGGAAGTGAAAAGTAGTTGGAGGGGGTGAGAATTTCATAGTTCTACCTGAACTTTAAAGTACATCTCCCAATCCAGGATCTTGGGCAAGGCCAATTTTTGTAGCCAGAACAAATTGTGACAGCATCTGGGTACTGACCTGAATATTCAGAGGAGAATTTGGTTCCTAAACTTGTACAGCCTCTGCATCCCAAGCATAAGAATATATTTTTTAAAAAAAATTCTGCATATCTGTATTAAAAATGTAATGAATTATCAGAGTCAGGCAAACAGAGAATGGCCTCTGATCACCGCAGAATACTACTAGCAATATTTTAACTGTAATGCTAAAATGTGTATTTTTCTTAGCTATGGAATAATTTTCCAGTGATGTGAGGGGCAGCTTTAAATACCCACCCACTGAAAAAGTGATTTTCTTTGTGTGTCAGATGTGTGTATTTCTGGAACTGCACTGAAGAAGAAAAAATAGAAATGGCACTAGCATGCCAAAAGCCAAGACAATTACACTTCAAGCATGAGAAAATGTAAGTTTCTATAATTTGTGCAGGAAATGTTCTTGAGTATTTTCATTTTAGCAGCCTAGAATCCAGGACAGAGGATTCCTAGCAAGATAAACTATTTCCTCTCTCATAAAGAAATATAAAGGATTTGAACTCCTCTTCCCCATAGATTAATGTGCAAGAAAACCAGATTGTTGGTGGTTGCTGCTGTTGTTGTTTTTAAGAACTCTAGGAAAGACTTTTTTTCCATTAAAAGCATTCACACTGAAGCTGGTTTGGGGGAAAAAATCAGATTATTTTTGAGCCAAACATATATGTTTTGTGCATTCCTAGAAAAACAATATATCTTGTTTGCATACTGGTCCTTTCCATCCTGACCTAAATTCAAATATAAGTGCTTCAACAACTTTGCAAAAAAGAAGAAAGAAAAATCAGAGTGCCTGCAACTATAATTAAAAAGCTAAAAAGTGATTTCAGTGGTGCATTTTTTTTTGCTTTGATGAAACGTTCAGTTGGAATCAATATGCTCATTATGACTCTTTATTACTTTATTACTTTAGGCCCCTAATGTGCTGAACAAGACTTATACTTCCCTTGCAACATCAGCTTCTTTAACATCTTATACACATCAGTGTCAGGTACCAACTGGAAAAAAGCTGTTTCTGTATTTCATTCCTCCTCATGCAATTATTTACTTATATTTAATGTTTTAAAGCCACCAAACCAGAGTCGGAATGATGCAGCTTATCAGATATTGTGAGACTGAACTTCCCAGAATGTCTCATCATTAGCTACGAGGACTTGAAGTCTAGCTACATCTGGAGGGTTACAGGATTCCCACCAAGCACAAGGCTCTGAACAATGGAATTAAGTAAAAGAGTTGCAGCAGAGCTTCCCAAACTTTTCATGTTGGTGACACACTTTTTAGACATGCATCATTTCGCAACACAGTAATTCAGTAAATAGAGGCAGCCCCTCCACCCGAGCCTGTACCACTGCCACCGCCTCACCGCTCTCCAGGGACTTCCTTGGCTTGCGGTGGCAGAGGGAGAGGCAGTCCCTCCACCCATTACATTCATGCGACATACCTACACACTGCAACCAACACACTAATGGAAAGCTCTGAATTACAGATAGAGTAAAAAGTACCCCCTCTCACTCTGGTTATCAGGTGCCTCCCACAAACACATATATTTTGCTTTATTGTTTAGTCAAAGGCCATCTGTTTGGCAAAATAAAAATGCTGACAAAATACAACAACATAACCAACTTACAACCATAAAATATCAAACACAAATACAAATAAAAATTATAAACAAAATATTTAGCCAACATCAAGATAATTTGTATCCCAGTAACAGAAATAGGGACTCATACTTTATTACTCCCTTCCCTTTTCTGCCCACTTTCACTGTTTTGAATCATTTTGGCACTTAAATGGAGCTTATTCCATTCTCTATACATTTTCCAAAAAAACACTTAAAACACTACATATTCATAAATGAATAGATAAACAAAACAAAAAATAACATCTAAGGAAGCATAAAAACATATTAATTAAAAATTAAAAAGAAACAGAATGAAAAAGAGAAAAAGAAAGGAAAGAAAAAAGAATAAAAGAAAAAGAAAAGCAAACAGAAATGAATCAACCTTCTCCCTTCCTTTAAACACAGTATAGACTACCACTTGTCCCAGGTCTTTCAAAAAAAGAATTTTTAATCTTCTCTTCTTCCCCATCTCCCAATTCATACTTTCTAAAAGAGAAAACATATAAATATTTTTGTTAACAAATCTAACACCACATTTCCATATTTCTTCTATTACATTCTATTGCAATGTACTTGCAGAGTGAAAAACATTACATAATAAATAATGTTCATACTGCTAGATAATAACGCTACTATTTTTGATACTGCTAACTGACTAATCACTTATTATTTTCACTAGTTAATAGTATAAATCTATTGCATATTTAATAACATCCCTAAATTGAAAGGTATCTATATCATTATAAACATAATCCAGTATCATTATCCAAAATCTATTAACTATTCACTAGTTAAAACTGTGAACCTGTTACATATTTCATAACACTGTTGGCTTCCAAATAGACCTGTACCATTTTATATTCTAAAAGCCATTACAGAATTCACAGACCAATCCATTTACCATCCTAAATCTGTGACGATATTAACCTAATTTGACCAAATCGTCATCTTGAACTTAATTCCCCACTTCCTATAAAAGCATCACTTCCTTGTTTCTCACATAACATTTTAAAAACACTGTCCTGGGACAACACCCTTATTTTAAATATCCTTCCACCTCTTTCAGTTTCACAGAGTAAATCAGCCCTAACAGATGACATTATAAAATTAGTCTTGGGACTATATTTTTGTTTTTAACATTCTACTCACTTCTCCATCAGTCAGGCAAATAGGTTCAACTTGATTTTGTTCAGTTTTCATATAGGTATCAATTAAATTTATCTCCCACTTCTCTCTTCCTTGGAGTATAATCTTCCTTTCATCAACCCAAACCTCCTGATCATAAATCTCTCTTAAAGCAGATAGTCTCTCTGTGAGTCCCAGCTTCTGCTTGTTCTTATCTTGACATCTGGTTTTCATCTTGTTTTGCTTCCATGTAAGATTTTATATCTTTATCTGTTATCTTTTGCATTTCTCCCTCTGATCTCTCATTTCAGTTCTTGAAAGTCTTGGTTCATGATGTCAATCATGCTCTTGAATTTTCCATGTATTTCCTCCATTGTTGAAGAACTTCTAATTGTTCCAAAAAAGTTTGCATTTTTCAATTAGTCCAGCTGTTACAGAGTTAACTATGCACTCCCCTGAAATCTAGCTAGAGGCTGCCAAGAAAACAATACCAGCTGAAAACAGTCAGTACTTTCTCACATTTTGATTTCCTTATTAGTGTTGAATGCCTTCTTGCAAGTAAAATATAATTCAATCTATTCACAAAGTATATGCAATAAAATGTTTAGGTCTTAATTTTCTCTATTTTAAAGCATCAGCTCCCAATCTTCTAATTCAACTGTGCTGGTCTTACAGAGCAAAGAGACCTACTCAGCTCTTGATTGCAGAAAGAAAGTAGCTGCAAAAGACGTTTCTGATACATCCTAATCAGTAGGGTTCTTCACTTTTATGACTTCCAAAGTTAATTAAGAGTTCTTCTATTTAAAAAAAATAGTAAGATGCCAGCATAGGGCCACCAGATCTCACAATTGAAAATGTTGTGTTTCACAGCACGGGCAAAATGTTACTCCTTTGGTCCTTCCCATTCACAGTGCATTCATTACAATGTAAATGCATATAATGAGAATTCCAGACCCAAATGAGTAAGCCTCCACTTCCCCTTTATCCTGTTTGGGTATAAAAACTCTAACCAGAGATCCTTCTAGCTGGCACTCTACTGTAAAAGTGCTCCTGTCTGCTAAAAAGCTGCTGCCTGCTGGTCTTCCAGAAATCAAATTATCTCATTCCCTTGTAATTGGCTGAACTGCCACTAGAAAGCTGGTCAAACCAAAAATGATTTTACAGGTCTGTCTTGTCAGTAAGAACACAAATGTATCATGTTCTCTTCATTCATTTCCCACCATATACCACCACTATGCCATGTATTTCTGTCTTGAGCTGTTGCATAAATAAAACACTGAAACACTATACATTCCAGGGTTTCTGCAGCTCACTGCACACACCAGCATTTCTTCGGTGGGATCACCCTGGATCTTCCTAATGCAACTGCAAAAGGAAAAGTATTCTTTCTTACCAAGGTAATTACTCTGCTGCAATTTGGATGCATAAACCATTAATATCCAGCCTTGGGTAAATGGAGGATGTTCTTTGTGTTCCAACAATTCATGGAAGTCTAAATTTATAATACATTGTTTCACAAGCTTAATGGCTTTCTTTTCACCTTGAAGTAATAAAAAACTCAGGTGAAAATTCAACATTTGCTATTACATTATTGACTGATTTGACTCGTCCACTATCTGGAATGATCAATAATGCTAGGCTTAGAAAATTTCTTCCCAGTCTCTTGGACAAACTAGCAGACTATTTATTTGTGAGGTTAACTATGGTAACATATGGCTTCACCTCACAAGAAGCAGGATGGTATGCTATTTGGTACTTGAAATATTGTTAAATATTGGTTTGGGGTAGATTCAATCCTATGCAGATTCATGTTGTTCAGAGTGCTGCTGCATAAAACAGCTGCCACAGTACTTTAGCCTGATAAGTGTGTGCGTGCCACCATCAACCACTCAGCTGGAGAGGCATTGTTGTTGCTCACATTGTTGTGTGCCTTCATGTCATTTTTGACTTATGTCGATCCTAAGCTAAGTTTATACCAGGATTTTCTAGGGCTCAGAGTGTGTGATGTGCACAAGGTCACCCATGCATTTTCGTCAACCAATGATGAAAGTAGGATGTTCAAAACAAACCCTGGCCTCTTGAAAAGAATACCCTCCGATACTTTACAGATAAGAAGTGGGCACATAAGGCCAAGCGATATCAGAACGTGATTAAAATAACAAAAGTTATTAAGGTGATAAGAAAATAGTAGCTTTTTCCTCAATCTATCAAGAAGGGCCAGCTCTCCCCGCCCCTTTTTTCCCCCTACCCAGTTAAATGACTTTTTTCTTTTGAACACGGTTTGCAACAAATGAAGCCAGTCAAGGACAAAGGGTGAAAGTGGGAAGAAGAGAAAGAAACTGGGACATTTTAAAAGTAGCTGAAAATGTATAATGACAGAGGATTAACTGGTACTGTCCCTGTCCAGTTGGGACAGTTGGAGCATATGGACACAGATGATCCAGAGATCTCTTCTTAGAGGGCTTCAGGAATGGTGTCGGATATAGAGATGGAAGTAGACTCATAAAGGGGCAGAGCACTATTTGGATGAAGCCTGTCAGCTGATTTGTTCTTTATAGCCTGTTGTCAATTACTATATTTGTAAATCTATGCCTTCGTGTTTGGTTTTGTTCCTCTGCACCCACTGTGGTTCTGAAACAGCAATTTCTCTCCTGAATTCCCATGTTATCCAATACACCTTTTTCCCTTGCCAATATACTGATTTTTGTTTAATGCTACCTGTATTTGGGTGGAGTAATCCATCATACTGCTAGGTAAACATTAAGTGGTACACAAGTGAATACTTCTGATCCATGCTGCTCCATAAAGAAGAAAACTGTAAAACAGTCAAGGAATACAGTATGAAAATGGATTGTCCTCAAAGTATGTGTAGCAATTTGGTACAGAATGGAGTTATATATAAAATTCTGTGTTTAAATCAAAATTACATTCTTCAAGGCATGCCTATGATTTGCAAATGATCAAGCTACAGGTTTTCAAAATCAACAATGTTAAAGGGGTAAAGAATATATTGCCATCATCCATCCTTACAGTTTCTATTCTCCTGTGAGTTTAGGTAATAACGGAAGCAAATTTTCTTTGGTTTTACCTGCCTGGGATGGAATACGTATTTCAGCAAATAGGGATTTCTTTATCATTCAGGTCATAGAGGTTTCAGAAAGAATTACCTATTTCTTATTCTTCAATCTACACCCAAAATGCAAATCTGTCAATAGCTGAATTGTGCCTTTTCCCTCCATCATCAAAATGACAAAGCTTCCATCTCACGTGAATAGATCTGGCAAAGGTCGTAACCAAGAGCAACAGCAACCAAGTTATTTCCTCAATTGCTTGTCAGATCACAAATGCATTGTTGTTGATTTTATTTATAGACAGTATAAAATGTTACAGCATCTCTATAACATACATATAGACCTACAAATACTATAGATCAATGAACACAAAAGATACATAGCATCCTTAGTGTCACTAGTCTGGCCTACATGAAAATTTACAAACCATTTATCATCTCATATTGGCAGATTTTTCTTACTAAAAGTCTCTTATTAAAATGGAAATTTTGACCTTCCACCTAGTATTAACCAAAAGCTTGTCTTCCCTGAAATCCATTGGAGAAAAGATATTATATGAAAGAGAAGAATGATGATCTTGCCAGAGTGCATATGTTTATTTTAAATTCATTTCTTTCTCTTCCTAGTGATTGGGCATATAAAGGTACTTCAGAGTACTGAAACAAGCCACTTTGGAATTCAAGTTATTTCAATAAGAGGAATATTTAAATGTATGTCAGAAATCGAATGAGAAGAAGCAGGTCTCTACTGTGCTCAAGGAATGTTTTATTGCTGAGCAAATCCATAAGCATGTAACAATATAGGAGTGAGCTGTGTTGTTGTTTCGAGAAGACTTTTCTGAAATACATAAAATGCTAGGATCATAAGATTTTCTGGGGCTGAGAATGTGTGACATACCCAAGGTCATCCAGTGGATTTTCATGGCTGAGCAGGGAATCAAACCCTGGCCTCCAAGGTCATAGTCTAATGCTCAAACCACTGGACTACACTGGACCAGTCCCAAGACCTAAAATCCAAAGAGTTAGCTATAGCTGATTAGTATTAGTATTAGTACTCTTGTATTCATGTACATCACTTGATGACAACATCAAAAGACATAAAAGAAGCACAAAACTCTGCCAATATAAAATGATAAATGATTTGTAAATTTTCATGTAGGCCAAACTGGTGAAGGACGCAGAACTTTCAGGTTCCTTCCCATCAACAACCATTTTCTGTAGCCATGATCCTGAGCCGGAAGTGTTGAAATACTATCAGCACACCCTGCATTCCTCCCAAGACATGTGTCTAGCTGCATTCAGTGGGTCTTAGTGCAGGAAAGTGCATTAGAGGATTGCCTTAACTTTAGACAGAGTAAGGAGGTGACCATCTCAGACAACTGATTTTTGGTGGCATGAAGGAGCAAGAAGTTTTTATTTAGTCTATTATTATTATGTTTACTTCTTGGGAAAGCCATTTGTGGGATTTTTCCCCCTCAGATGCTAAAGTAACAGTTACTCCTGGATATACTGCAGTGGTGGCTGGCTGTGTGGCAAATTCTGTTTTGGATATTAGTCCAGATTTTACAAGAGCTGTCCAAGGTGCTAAATCTTATCTCTCAAACACTGAATATTTCAGATCTATTTAAAATATTGCTGTCCTACTCATATGGCAGCACCACCCATCTCTGGTATTATTTAACTGACTTGGGCTAGCAAGTAGTATGAGTGAGTCAAATGTCATGAGCTTGCTGTGTAAGTAAGTGCACACACAAAGGGAAGAGGGAAGGTTGGAGGACATAAATACAAACATACCTATATGGGTAGCTATGGCGGGGAGGGCATTGCTTCAATATGAATTTGGGCCCCAAATGCAAGTTTGACCCCCCTACTCCCACCCCCTAAAAATCTAGCATTGCAGAAAGCAAGAGACTCAAAATCATTCATGCCTAGTACTTTTATATGTGCTATATTCATATCGTCTTGGTAAGTGTGCCCGCCTCTTTTTTTTTTTTTTTGAATACCTAAACTGCATTTCTAAAGGCTCAATGGAAGATTTACATTACAGAAATGCTAAAAAAAATGGAAAGTCAAGAAAAAAAGATTCATCTGAAGTTGCAGAATTCTTGTTTTGGGGAGCAATGTCCTCATTTCCAACTTCCCACCAGTACACCAGCCAAAATGGAAATTCTCTGTACAACTCTAGTAAATTAGAATCTCATGTTTAAAAAGCATTAGAGTTCATTCAGATTTCTGACAAATTATTGGAGTTCCATCCATCGCAGAAAGACTTGGATTCTGTTGGTAAGTCCTCCTCTGTGCCTCAGTCATAAGTAGAAGTAGATTACAAGCGCTGTCTGCTGGGCCCCTTTTCAAAATACCAGCAGCTGAGGGCCTGCAATGTGGAGATCAGACTCACCAGGCAAGAGGAGTGCCACAGCTGCAGGAATGGTGTGAGGACCATATGAACTGGCCTGATGGGCTAGATTCAGCCTACAGGCCTTGTTTTTGACACATGTGCTCTAGCACTATCTCTTGGTTTATTTTTTATTGTTTTGTCATAGGGTTTTTAATGTAAAAGGCATTCAGAAGTAGTTTAACACTATTTTATTCTGTGCAACAGTAACAAGATTCAGTTCAAGATCCATGACTATGGCCTTTGAGAGATCATCTACTAGTGCCATCTCTACTAGTGCCAACCGCTCTAGTATCTTTCTCTCAACAAACTAAGATTTTTTGGCACATTTCATCTAGCCCCTCAGCAGAAGCCTATCCCCTTTGGGATACCCTGCCACTACAATGCTACCATCAGCAGAGCCCCTTGCCTCACAGAAGCAAGTTATCCCACCTTATGGAAAGGTAGTGTCGTGCAGTGAGGTGGGTCCATAATTAGACCAAACTAAGAACAAAAGAAGCAAGGCTAGAGTTTAATTCATATTTACAGAAAAATCAAAGCCTACTGTGGAAGACTACAACCTGAATAGGATGGAGTAAACTTCCTGGGGCTGGGATGAGTTGGACTCCCTTCTTCACAGTCCTAAGTAGCAGCATATACATGTTCAAGGAAAGCATGGACAGGTCTGGGAGCTGATAGTTAAGGAGCTAGCAGTACACACATCCTTACCTTTGACTAGAGCTTGGAAAACATGGCTGGCTGGGGAACACAGAATCCCATATGTGCATTTGTGATGGTGCATTAATGTGTGAAATCACACTTTCTTTGAAAGTGGTTGTCATAGTCATTAGCAAATGGTATGACTATTCCTCAAAAATATGGCTCTCAGGAATTGGAGTCCTTGGAAATAGCATGCTCTGGGAAAGGTGGCATGGACAATTGCCTGTGCCATGGTTTTGAGGAATAGGCTGCTCAGAACCAGCAACCTTTTTCATCCATTCCATAACCATTTTTGTCTGGTCACTGCTACTATGTTAGCTTCCACCACAGGTGTTACGCCAGCATAGCTACCCAACAAGATCTCAGCCAGAAGCCGAAAAAGAACTTTTCCTTTGATCTTCTCTGTATTTTTTTCCCCTCACCACTCTTGTTCACCACAATAGTAAACAATGAGCTGATCACAGTGACTATCATTTTAAGCCCAGCCACAGACATCATAACAAGCAGATTTGTGATATGAATAATTTCCTATTTATGACTGCCAAATATTATAAGCTGTCGTCCATTACCATGTCCAGAAATTATTTTCCAAAGCTGACTCCAGTTGGGCCTTCTTTTTGTTATCTCATCACAGATTATGTACTATTTTAATTAAACAATGATGTGTCCAGGATGATTTTGGTTATTGTTGTTGTTGTTATTTAAATTATTAATTATTTAATTAATTGTTATTTAAAAGAGAAGACTGTGCTTCAAGCAATTTCATTCACTTTTGCATTGATGTGTTATATGCAATATAATTTCCAGTGTATGGCAGCATTTGAGAATGTACATCTGTTATTCAAAATTCATGAACCTGGATGGCAAATCATTTTTAAAAGGAAGTATATATCAAGTTGGCAGAGGAGAAGAGGACCAGAAACACTGGCTTCAACAATTGATTTACACTCCTTTGACCAGAGGCAAAGGAGATGGGCTCTATAACCCTTTCTCCTTCAGTTGAAAGACCAGTGAAAAGTCTACTAGAGCTCTTCTCTCAAAATAAGAGCCCTATAAGAACTGGTTCAAATTCCTAAAAATAGAGGAGGCCATTCAAAATGTTTGGCATTACTTAGAATATCATGCCAAGATGATGTTGTCAGATTGTTTGAAGTGGCTCCAAATGACAACCTTTGCCAGAGCCAGGAAAAGCAGCAGCAATAGCAACAAGAATTTACAAAATAGTTACAAAAATATGACTTACATGCCAGTGACAGGAGGTGATTCAGCTAGCTGGCTGGCAGTAGAGGTTGTTTACCAGGTTCTGGACTCCTAATTGGGTTGTTGAGCTTGCTAAGTAGCAGCTGGTCTTTAATTAGTTGAAAAATTATTACCACTAAAAGTTGCCACACAAAAAAAAGAGTGGAATATAATTAAAACATTACAATCCATATGGTGAAACACTTATCTCTTCTTGTCAATTGCTCTTGCTTTCATTTCTCCTCCTTGCTTGCCATTAACTGCAGTCAAAAGTAGATATTTTTGATTTCATTTTCTCCCTCTTTAATTTCTGCCAGAGAAAATACCTAACAACCCCTAGAGTGTTCTGAAATGTTAAATGCATCAGCAGACCAATGCTCAGATAACACTAATTCTCCCTTTGACTATGAAATTATCTATGTTGCTAGCTTCTAAATATTGAGTGGAATGATTGATGAGCCACCCTTGTTAGCACACCAAGCATAAACTTCCATAATGGAGGAACCTAATCCATTTTTTTTTCCAGGGAAGCGGGATTTATAAGGTATAAAGACAACTGAACAGACTCTTGATACTTCTGACACAGAACAGAAAAATACCACTGTGGATGAGCTATACTCAGAATGAAATAAGTCATTTATTTTCTTAAAGAACATTTCACACCCTGTCTTTCAATTAAAACAAAATCCCCAAACATTTGTTAACCATACAGTGTAGCACTGGTGATAAAAATAAAAACATAGTAAAAAAAATACTTAACAACTTTTAACAAGCTTTACAATTGCTATTGCTGTCAAGATCTGAAAGAGACTGGATAGTTAGACATGGAGCAGAGTTTGCAAAGTTACTTTCAAAAGGTTCAAATTAGTTGCGCATTCAGGGCCGAGCTGGGTGCTGATCCCTAAAAGACCACACAGACACAAACATTTGGGAAAAGTAAAGCAACAACTTTTTTGGCTACTGATGTGACAGGATTGGCATGTGCATGGGTCTGGATGCAGGCATCGGCCAACCCGCCTATTAGCCGATGAACTAGATACCAAGCCTGGCCCAAGGCCACCTGCACTACCAGGGAGTGCAGAGGATGTGTGCATCACTGACCACCTCACAGCCAATTCCCTCTGCACTCCTAATGCCCCAGAACTCTTTGTCCCAAGCCAGGAACCACCATCCTGGATACAGGACCCATGCTGCTGCCTGAAAGTTGTGACAGATAGCAGCTACCACAGCAAAGCACCAGAAAAGCACCTGCAAGGAGAGGTGTGTGGGACAATGCTGCCTGGCTGACTGCCAGAAGGCACTAAACTGGACAAAGAATCTCTTTGGCTGCTGGAAGGGGAATTGCGCCGAGGATACTGACACCCCCAGACAACCAATGATCTCTACCTGGTGGTAGTTCATTGGCCACTGCCACCAAAAGGAGGGAGCTTCCAGTCAGCACAGGGCCCATCAGGAAGATGAGGGTGACTGCCACAAACCGCACACATGGCCAGAGAAGCGATGTGCCCGGTGCTGCTGGCCTGAGTCACAACTCATCTGCAAAGTGAGTCTTGCAGATTATTAGTTAGTGGTGCTGTTATGATTTTAAAAGCAACCCCAGTTTCTCAAAAATTACTAAAATGGTACATTTGGTTTTCTTTTTTCTTTTTCTTTTTTTAAAAAAAACCCTTTCTGAATGCTACAAGCCACTGATCTTAATTTAAGATTGCATATGTTTCCTACCTAACACCTCATTGTCACTTCAGCACTCAAAGCAGAGTAAGGTGGTAGGAACATGGATCGTACAGCATAAGCCATCCATTGAACCATGTACTATTCCTTTGCTATCAATAACTATAAAAGCAACTACAGCTATGCCACAAAAGAAGTAAGTCTAACCCTCATTAAGGTAGAGTCATACTATAATGTAGTCTTTTACCCTGGATAAATGAATTATTCACAAATAAGTAGTAATTTGCAACTACTTTCTTCTCAGATTTGGCCTGGAGTAAGTCCATTTTCTAGTCCAGAGTTCCTGAAAACTGTTGCTGAAGCTTTGGCTATTAGAGAAAGTTAACATGTGGCAGGCACAAAGTTCATCTCTCATATGTGTGACTAATGCACACTAAGCTGAAGTTCAGGTTCACGGCAATTAATCTGAGGCTAGGCTAATTTTGAGAACTCACATTCCTGACAAAACATGGGATCAATACTGAACATTCTCCAGGATTGGTCTAAGACACACAGCTTCCCAAGACAGACCAGAAAATGGTAACCCCTCCACTCAAGTCAAGCAAATGAGGAAGCACTTCTCATCTTTGGTAGTAAAAATATAATTATAAATTAAATATCTCATCATCTGGTCCTTAGGGATGCAAGGTCCTCTAAATAATTGAAATTCCTGATGTAATGTGATGGGGGAAGAAGAGAGAGAAAGTCCAGTCCTCAGGCATGGTCTAATTACATCTTCTTCACTTGGCTGCCAGCTGAAGAAACATGAAGCAGATATGTGTAAGTCACAAGAAGAAGGCTTCCTGAAAGATCTCCAGAGACCTATGAGATCTCATATCTAGCAGGAACCCCCAAATCCAGACAAATCTCATGATGGCAGGTCAGCAGCCATTAGGAGATTAGGAATTTATAGCCACAAGCACTCTGGGAGACCACTGCTCAGAGTCAGTGTAGAGAGGAGGCAGTGTAGGTGCCAACTATGCTCTCAACAGATTGATCCCCCTAATATTTGGTGTGCTGTGGACCCTTCCAGTATTACCTCTGTTTTTACTACATCCCAAAGGATTATTTATTTATTTGCTTTATTTATTTATGTGCCACCTTTTCTCCCAAACTGGAACCTAAGGTGGCTTGGCTTGGAGATCCAACAGTTATGAGCACAGCTGTTGCTGACTCTTTCTATTCATGTCAGGCAAAATAATAGGAATTAGGGAATACTGCATTAATTACACCAACATAGGACAGGATTTTCATACCTGTACAAAATGGGACACCTGAGCATCCTACCAGCTATTTCATGCCACCCTAAATTTTTCTGCTTCAGATGGTTCCCTCGCTCTTAAAAACAGATTTTGAGAAGTATCACTCCAGACCCATGTGCTACCCTGTTTACTGGGGGTCCCGGGAGGGACACCTATAGGTGCTCTCAGTGAAACAAGTTGGGGAAATTAGCTGGAGCACAAGTTAGCAATGTGAGAGGCAGGGCAATGCAGCGGAATCTTTTACCCAAAGTCTACGGGGTCAGGCCAAGCCAAGGAGCACACCAAGTTATAAGAATAATTGAGATATTTATTAAATACAGACAAACAGTGTATGCAACACACGTACTCAGATAACTATAGAAAATAAAGGTTGGAGAGGTATAGAGGGATTTTTGAGAGGGATTGTTGAATTGGGTGATACGACACCTGTCCTGAAGCCCGGATAGATTACTGCGAGGGTCCGAAGTTGTGCAGTCTCAGCCCATATGACTGAAGGGAAGGCTTGCCAAGCAGAGCGGCGGCAAGACGGGATGGAACTCAGGAGCGATCCAAGGATGGTTTCGGAATTGGGGGTTTTTATAGGGAGAAATGCAACTGCAGGCTATTCCGTACTTGGGGAAAACAATGAGTTTCGGGTGTGAGACAAAGCTTTGGAAAGGTCAAAATTTAGCATGATTGAGTTAGGTCCAAATTGACAATGGAGTAGCCAGTATGCAGATGCACAGTGCTTGACATTTGAGTATCCAGCTAGTCAAGTTGCTTGCTCGGGGCAGGGAGTTCTTTGTAAGCAGTGTGCATACATAATAAGAGTGTTTGCAGAGAGGTCTCCTAAAACGGCAATCTGGCTATTTCTGGTGTGCCTGTATTGTGTTGGAATATTGCAGCAATTAGTGGCCGAGCCTAGTTCTGTGCTTGTCTGGGGGCCTCACAAACACGTGGAGAGGGATGGTGGAAGAGAGCCAAATTATTGATATCAAAATGATATCTATGTCACCTTCAGTGCGGCCTAGGGACTGCAGTAACATATGCATAAAATGACTTTCAGACTGCATGATTTTGCCAAGCCAGATCATATAATGGGATACTGACCTCTGCTTTCTGTTAAGAAAGCAAAAGATCATCCTACTCACCCAGTCACTTGGCTTGTAGCATGCTCAACAAGAGATTCTTTAATTACTAAGACAAAGATGGATGAATAAATTGGCAACATGGTGATGTGGTTACAATGTTATACTGGGTTGGAAATAGTCTCATTATAATCTTCATTCAACCATGATGTTCACAGGGAGAGGCTGAGTCAATCAGAGGCCATTTCCACACTATACTGTTATAGTGCTATTATTTTACTTTTAAAATCCTATGGAATCCTGGGGTTTGCAGTTTATGAAGGGGCATTTAGAATTCTCAGCCAGATTGCTCTTTGGCCTCCGGAAATGACAAACTCCAGAATTCCACAGGATGCTGGAAGCGCAATAATAGCACTATAACAGTGTAGTGTGGAAATGGCCACTCTGTCCGAGCTTGGTCTGGGCTGCCAGTCAGGAAAAGCTGATAACAAACACAAATCAAAAACTCAGCAGTAACTTAAGTGGTCAATTTACTTAAGCAAGGAAACAGCTTTGCAAATGAGAAGCAATAATGGTCCCAACAATGTCCATAAATCAGAGGCAGGCAAAACAAACACAAGTCAAAGGCAGAAACACAGGCAAGGGCAGCGAACAGAAGCATGCATGGGAGAAATGGTCAGTAGTCAGTTGCTGTCAAAGGCTAGAGGGGAAAGGCTCAGTTCTTATAGGCTCCAGGGTTAGCACAGCTGGTGCCTGATTAATTGGTGTTTGGCATAAATTCACTGGGAGTGATGCAGGAGACCCTTTTGGTGGCTACACTGGGTGAAGGTAGATATGGATAGATCATTCTCTTTGTCAGAGTGAGCAGGGCTCCCTGCTGGGGCTGACACTTCCATCCCTGGGGTGGGTGGTGGTACTCTCTGGTCTGCAGGTTCTGCTGCAGCAGTCTCTGTGTCAGGGCTCAGAGCAGGTTCTTCTGCCTCAGACTCTGAGTCTGAGTCTAGGTCCTGAAAGCCCATGACACCCTGTCTCTTGGCCAAAGCTACCTCAAAGAGTCACTGTGAGGAAAAAAATGGGTCTGGACTATTTATGTTGCCTTGAGCTCCTGGGAGGAAAGATGGGATATAAATGTAACAAACAATCATGATCACCTTGCCTGTGACAATTTGAAGTTTCCTGGGTTGGTTGAAGACAGGTGGAATTTCTATGAGTCCAATATGCAAATAGTTGAGATACATAACTAGGAGCAAATGTGGCATAATGCAATATCTGGCTAGCACATATGATGGAAGAGAATTAATAACTGCAGTAAAGGTCAGCACCATTAGATTGTGGCATGTGTCCTCTGTCAAAAGAACCTTATCTATACTTGAGAGCTGTTCAAAAATGAATAAATAATTATGATCCCAACCTTGGTTTTAAGGGACTTTAAATGTAATTCTCAAAGTCATACAGCCAAAATGGGAAGTGGGGTTGAAAAATTCCTTGAAGATTTTCACAATAAAAAAGGTACTCTTATAACAATTTCATGTAGCCAGTATGGTGACATCACAAAGCCAAGGCAGAGTGAAGACTGCTTGCAGTGGATATTGCGGAATGAGCTGAGTTAAAAATACAGCCTAGTGAAGCCACTGTTTCCTTGCCCAATCTGTCAGTTAGTTATGTGACACTGGGCAGAATTTGCAGTTCTGCAAAATGCTATGTACACTGATGATCCATAAAAATGGGAAAGTAATGTCTTGGAAAGATTGGAATACAAAACTATATTCAGAGCTGAGTATAGAGATTTATATAGGAAATGGGTTTTACAAAATTAGGAACTGGATGCATTATTGCTACTTATTTTTTCATTCATTCTCCATAGCTGTTCCCACTGTTACATAAATTTAATCATAATCATCCTAGAAGGCACATTTTTAGCCCTTTTGTGTCTAGGAATCAAGAACCTGGAAGGGACAAAAGTCAGACATGTAATAACGTGCTTACCTTATCCAGCACACAGTATAGAAATGAAAAGCCTTTACACGCTTCATTTTTCATGCACATTAATTATATGAAATTAGAGCCACAGAGAGTGGCCTATTAAGTGCTGATTAGAGCATAATATCAAGAACTCTACCAGTGCTGGTAATGATGTACCTAATTTTACTTCTAAAAGGAACAGAGTTCATTACAATTTTAATTTGTTTCCCCACAGTTCAATTACAACATGCTTGATGTGGTACATCTTAACCTTCAGGGGCCTGAACATAAGTCTAGACCCAACCCAAATTACCTTGCTCATTTGCTGAACAAAAGCAAGCCCTACTGGAACCAATCTTTGTCTTATGATCAATTCTTTGCCTCTACTTCTGGCACATTTAAAGAATCCTACACTTCTCAGGTTTGAAAGTACCCTTATAAACAAAGGTTTCAGTCTTCATGAGGCAATAAATCTGCACCTGATTTTTTCCACATCAGACTTCAGCTTTGGGCTTCCATGATGGAATGCTCCTCTCCACACACGTCCACATTTCTTTGCATGTGTCTTAATGGTTTCATGAAAAAGGCTCAGCTAGTTTGCTTTTCCCCAACATGCTAGCTGCTCACAGAGACAGAATTCTTTGTGTGTGGAATGTGCTAGCATTCAGTCATATCCACCTCCCACACATGCTGTAGGGATGGGAAAAGTTAGATAATTATTTGTTCCGATGTTGAAAAGGAAGGCCCATTTCATATTATATTATTATAGTGCTATGATTCTTCTGTAACTGGGATAGTTACAGTTTGCAGCCAGATAGCTCTACTGCCTTACAAATTCTGAATTCCATGCGATGTAGCCATACTGGTTCATGTGGAATCCTAGCACTAGAGTTGCGTAGCATAAAAGTATTCTACGACCATTTCCACACTACACTGTTATGGTGCTATTATTCGACTTTCAACATCCTATGGAATCGTGGGGTTTGTAGTTTAGGGAGGGGCATTAGAATTCTCAGCCAGAGAGATCTTTGGCCTCAGTAACCTACAAACCCCAGAATTCCACAGGATGTTGAAAGTGGAATAATAGCACTATAACAGTGTAGGGCAGAAGGTGCTATGTTTCTCAAAAGTGAATAAAACCAGTTGGGAAGAATAGAAAACCAGTAAGAATTTTGCACATTTTTTCCCCAGTATCAAATGTCCTGAAAAACTGGTATGGAAGAATTATTCCATGCAGGAAAAACACAGTCTTTACTTTTTCCCCCCTTTTCTTTCTGCTTTGCACAAAATCCAACAACTCGTCTGCAACCCATTGCATATGCTCCAGTATTTTACAGATGAAAACTGGGACACAGATGACCTTGCAACATCAGAATATAGTCAAGATGGTAAAAGTTATTAATGTCAAAAAGCACCCAAGCTAGGCTAGGTTACAGCAGTTTGCTTTTGCATGGGCCTTGCCCTACCAAGAAGGGCAAGATGCAGTTGCATGCAAACTAATTTTGCACTTTGAATTCAGTATGCAGCAACTGAAGCAAGCTATGGACAAAATAGGAAAGTGGGAGGAGGAGAGAAAAATTGGGGTATTTCAAAAGCAACTGAAAAAATGGGATGACAGAAGATTAATCAAGACTGTCCCTGCCAAATTAGGACTGTTAGAGGGTATGGCACTGGAACATTTGGAACAGGGTGAATACTGTGGAAGAATACACATTTTCTGCTGTGTTGGGAGAAAACTAATGTAATTATTCGTCCTTGTGTGTGAGGACAAAATTGTTGAAGATCTACCTGCAGTCTTGAATGCTAACACCTGGACCTCAATCCAGTAAAGTGAGAGCTTGGCCAAAGAATTCACAGTATAATAAAGAGTCAGAACTGATCCTATTTCTCCCACAATGACGTAATGAATTAGGCAGAAGTGCATCCAAGGGCCTTCAGTTGGGCAATTCTGTTGGAGCTGGTGTCTGATGAACAGCCATAGCAACTAGGTAAGGTTTGGAGAGAGGTTCATTTGGTTCCTTTTTTGGACAACAGCTCTCAAAATTCCTTATCCATTCTGGTGGGGGAATTCTGGAACTTCTAGTCAAAAAAAGTAGTTTTACTGGGCTTCTAAAATCTAATGATCTTAAATGTATCTGTTAACAGCCTATAAACATAGGTTACAGCATCCTTTCATGGTCAAATCTTCCGTTGAATCTGTTATAGTATAGAAGAGCAAAAGGGTGAAATTGCTACAGCACAGCTACATTTGCAATGGGAATTAGCCTTTTAAAATATTCTCTTAGATTGTTTCAGCTCTCCAGGTGGATCGTAACATGGATTCTTGGTTTGAACTCTCATGCTTATTCAATCTCTTATTTGGCTAGGAGTATGCTAAATCAATAACAACAACAACAACAACAACCATTATGATGCAGTTTGCCCTTCTCATTTGCTAGGGTTAGGGACAAAGGACCCCCACAAAAGTGGAAACCACAAATATCAAAATGTGTGTCTCTGTAGAAGGAGGGTCTTGCCATAGTGGGAAGAGTAGGCTCCCAGGTCTCAATCAGGTCAAGGACAGGAGAGGGAAAGGGGTGCTTCAGCATGGTGACCCTATACCTTCTCTCTTTCACCCTTCTCCTTCCTTGAGTGTTCATGGGCATCAGGAGAGGGTTCATGGTGCTGAGAATTTGGTCTGTGAGCTACCCTTAGCTGTCCAGGCAGCAGCTGGTAGAGGAGAAACAGGACCAGGGCTGGGTTTTTAAAGGGCTGTGTGGCCAGATTGGAGTTGCCAAGAGGCAAGATTCCTCTGGCAAAGAAGTGCTTGAGGTGGGGAGGGCAGGGATTGGAGAAACATGCAAATAATCAAATCCATGAAACTCAAACTTGCAAATATGGAGGGCTGACTGTATTTATTTATTTCTTCCCTACCTCTCCCCATGGATCAAGATGGAGAACAACAACAGATTAACTCATTGCATATATCAGTTAAACCAGAACATCAATTTAAAAACAACAGTTAAAATGCATAATATTAGTTTAAAAGAACAAATGTTACAAATACCTAATTAAAACAGTCAATACATGTTTAAAATTCATAGTTAAAATTCACAATTTAAAATAATTTAAAATAATCTAGATAGGTCTACAAGGAGAGATTGGTCTTGAATGCTCTTTTAAATTTGGACAGCATATTCAACTGTAGAATCTCTTCCAGCAGGTCATTCCACAGTCTGAGGCAGCTGAATAAAAAGTCCTCTGGATGACCATTACCAGCTCCTGGCTGGTTGAAGTAAATGTCACCTAGAGTGTGTGGGTCAGATTATATTTGAGGAGGTAATTCCATAGGTAACCTGGACCCAAACCTTGTAAGGCTTTAAAGGAAATAGCCAACATTTTGTACTTTGCCCAGAAACTAATTGACAATCAGTGGAGTGACTTTAATGTTGGTTTGATATGCTCACTTCTAGATGTACTGGTAACCAATTTGTCTGCCATGTTTTGAACCAATTGAAGTTTCCAAACTCAGTACGGAGGCAGACCAATGTACAGCATGTTGCAAAAGTCCAACCTTGAGGTTACCAGCATATGCACTACCATCTTTAAGTCTTCCAGCTCTAGGAAGGGGAGCAGCTAGCTTATCAGCCCAAGCTGATAGTAAGCACTCCTGGCCATCACATCTATCTGAACTTTCATTTGGAATGATGGATCCAGAAGCACTCCAAGGCTTCTAACATAGTCATTCAGGAGAGTGTCCAGAACTGGCTGACACACCTCCAAACTCAGGTTAGGATCCTTGACTGTAAGCACCTCTGCCTGTCTGGATTCAGCCTCAATTCGTTTTTCCTCATCCAGCCCATTACCTCTTACAGGCATTCATTCAGAAGAGACACACAAAGATGTTTTTGAAGGCATGAAGATAATATTTGGATGTTATAAGCATACTGACAACACTCTGCCCTGTGCCCCCAGATGATCTCTCCCAGCTGTTTCATGTAAATGAATTAGGAATAGAATGGCACTTTGTGGTATGCCATATAGTAACTTCTTTTTTGATGGGCAGTTATCACCAAGCACCATCAACTGGAATCTACTGGAGAGATAGGTCCAGAACCACTGAAGCACAATCTAGAATTTACTCAGTGATCTAATACTCCTTCATTTTCATCATACTGATTGTTAGTTCCAATATCACTTCTAAACATCACAGACCTTAAGGTTTTACATCAACGTTACTTTAGCTTGATGCATGTCAATTTCATGCCAGTTTTAGTCAAAAGGACATGTTCCTTTAGAAAACTCTGATAACTGTGAAGTGAAATTGGCATGGAACTGACACTTCTAACCATCCTTAAGTGACTTTAACAACCACAGTGAAGTTCAGTAAGATCTATGCTGACATGATAGAATGCCAGGCACTGCCCTAAGTACAAGAAATTATCAGCCTCAGTCAATCACTCTCTTTTTTCCCCTAAGTGATTTTCAGAGGGTCTTACTTTGAGAAGCCAGAAAAGCCTTAAATGTTTCTATTTAATTTTTAGCTACAAATCTAAGTACTTTGATGGGTGAACCCCATGAATTATAATGAAACTTTTTTTCTCTCTGTTTAAGAATGCATTTTTTTCATCATCTTGGTTTGGTTGAAGCTCAATTTTATTCAGTTGGGGGGGAGTTATCAATTTATTTTTTGGGAACAATCCAACACAACTCAATGCAACACAAATTACTAATTAGCGTTGTATTTTCTTAGGGGCATATTCTTAAGATATATTTTTGTTTTCAAGAGAGCTTTTATTTTAACAGCTGGTCTCATTTTGTATTTTATTTTTATTTCCTATTACTGTGAGTTGTCTTGGGTTTCATCTTTGAGAAACTCCTTTTTCTTAATGTATATTTGGAATATAAATCCAATAAATAAAGAGATGTGTGTGTCAGTCAGTCCAATAAGGATTCCTTCAGTTTGCACATATAGGATTAGACCAACCTCCACATTTGTAGAATTAATGCTTAGTAAAGTCATCTTCAGGGGACGAAGTTCTGTGTTGACAAATTTGTGAAGAGTTACAGTTTGCTCCCCCGCCTCACATATTTAGTTAACATAGAAATTGAGCACCTGAAAATAACTTTAATAAGGAATAATTTCTACTAAACTCTGGGAGCTCCACCTAATCCCTTTCATTCTTCACATGGACAGGAAAGCCTCCCTTATCCATGGAAACTCTCCCCACAGTTTGGAAGCTTGTTTTTCACAGCATATTAAATCACACAGAGAACTTCCAAAGATAGAGGAGGTCTTGTCTTCAGCAAGTCACCCATCATGCATATAGGGTGGAAAAAACACAAAGGAGTTGGGATGCTTTAACTTCTGAACTCTCCTTGCATACTTAGAAAACCAAAACTTAAATGCCTTTTCACAGCTTTGTAGACTCCAAGAAATACTAAGCCACTCAAAAGAATAAAGACCTGAATTAACAATGCTGATTTTTCTTTTAAAATGTGAAATATGTAGATGTAAATGGCAAGACTATTCAAACTCTAATGTGATTAGCTCTTAATTGGCAGATATTGGAAATAAAGACAAGAAAGAAAACAAGCAATTATTAAACCTATTCATTCAGGGAATGAGCTAACCTCAATTTGCTCACACTGGTTAGATACAAAATTGTTTGCAGTCCTGGGTGAGTTAATATTGAAATTTAAAAGAAAAGCTGAATTATTGGCTAAGTTACCAAGACATAATTTGCCAGGGAAAAACATATGGTACTAACATAAACACCATTAAAAACTACGTACATAATTACTCAAAACAAAAATAAGGTCACCTTGGTGGAGAGTTAGAATAATAACCATTAACAGAAGTAGCACCTTTTAACCATCATCCAGGGGAAAAATATCATCAGTTGAGGGTATTTTACTAGACCAGTGAAAATTGAAGTGTGCTTAAATGCCCCATGTCCACAAGGATATTTGTAGGTAGAAAATGAAAAGTATTCCATACTGAACAAACACCCAGAGCTGAAAAATACAGGTCTGCATGAATAGATGTTTGAGTAGCTGTTGTTCCTTCTTGTTTACCAAGAAGGTAATGAATACAAATGCAATAGACTTGTTGAAATATTTTTTTGTCCCAGCTATTTTTGTCTCAGGAAAAAAAAAAACTGTACAGGACAGATGGCTGAAACTCTGAGACATGCTTAATAATTATTCAGGTGACAGTGTTGTAAAATACTTTCTTTTTAGGTCCTGTTCTGTTGAATCAAATATGCCTCTGGTAGGCCAAAATGTCCCATCTGCCAGAATGAAGGTGAAAAAGTGACGATAGTGGCCTGGTTCCAAAACAGTGCATGGCAAAGTTTTAGTCATCAAAAAAGCCATGAATTTCTTAAGGAAGGCACATTAAAAGCCTGACAATTACAAAGAGAACACCTATTATACCTCCTTGGATTCCAGCAGACTGCTGCTAAGCTGATACTTGGCAGTGTCCATTCATCCATAATAGTCATCCTTTGTCATCAGCAGCCAGAAAGGAAGGCAAAATTGATGCTTCTTGAGATTCCTGCTCCTCACTCCCAATTTCTTTCTTTCTAGTTCATCAGATTTTCCCTCTCACAATTGTCCTTATGTATATTAGCCAGATCATTCCATAACAAGAGACAGATGGTCAGGATACAACTGTAGTTCAGTCAGGAATTCAAGAAATACCTGTTTTCTGATTTTAAACTGAAACTACTTGGGCATACAGAGCTTTGCCTGAGAAGAGCTTGCCTTATTATATCAAGGGGGAAAATGCTTTGTGCATGGAGTCTTTTTTTGTACAATATAGGTATATGTACATATATATGTTTTAATGTCATTTGTTTTGTTCTGACAAGCCATTTCTGATTTTTGGTGACTCTAAGGTGAACCCATCATAGGATCTTCTTGCCAAAATTTGTTCAGAAAGGGGGGTTGCCTTTGCCTTCCTTTGAGGCAGAGAGAGTGTGACTTGCCCAAGGTCACCCAGTAGGTTTCCATGGCTGAATGAAGATCTGAACACTATTCTCCAGAGCTCAAGAGAACTAGTGTGACGTAGTACTTTCAGTGTTGGGACTATGGCCCTGGAGATGAGAGTCACATGCTCTCAGCCCCCAGAAAACCCTCTGATAGATTCACTTTAGGCTTGCCATATATCACAAATGACCTGAAGGCATACAAAAAAGTCAACAACTCCAGAGTTCAAATCACTACTCTACACTGGCTTGAATTACTGCTTTAATGTAGTAAATCTTTTAAGTGCCAGAAGTATGAAGGGAATAAATACCCTATTTGCTGGAGTATAAGACTCACTTTTCCCCCTGAAAAATACTGTTTGAAAATCGAGTGCATCTTATACACGAGTGTGTCTTATACACCAGCAAATAGTATTTGTTGATCTATAAATGGGGTGTGTCTTATATGCCAGTGTGTCTTATACACTGACAAATACAGAAACTGATGGTGGGTGCTGCAGCCTGATCATCGGGAGCTTGGTTGGAGGAGTGCCTTCAGCATTCGACCTCTGCTGGCCTCTACCCCCATGCAGCCACTGTTTTCTGCAGTGGCCTGGGACTGTACTGCCTGCTGAGGAAGATGTATGTGACAGATTGCAAACAGCTGTTCCTCACATACCAAGCATTCACCTTCCTGGGCAGGAAGAGCACATAAAAGCAGAGGAAACCACTGGTGCTGTTTCACTAGTGACAGGTTACCCTCTATGGGATCAACCTTGTAAACATGACACCAAAGGGCATCATCCCTTTGGCTCACTGCTTGGGAAAACGCAAAAGCAGGGGCACTGCCCCTTCTTGCATGTTGAAGTGAGCCATATCTTGGGTGAGAGTCAGGGTCTTGCAATAATGTTACTTACAGTAAGTGTGTGGTTTAACTCTCGTGGGAGGCAACTTTACAATCCTTGAATGATAAGCAAGGTATATAAGATCATTAGGTGGCCATGTGAGAGGTATGCACCAGAGGAAATGTGACAGATGAATCTGGGAAGGGAAAATTCCCCTGCTAAATGATTCCTTTGACCTCCCTTTGATTTCTGCAGAACGCTTCACTGCTGGACTCTGGGAAGCACTGGGAAGCTGTCCCATCACACCTACTCTGACCTGCTGTATTGACATATTTCCAGTGTTTGATTATTATTACTTCTGTTTTTTAAATATTGTGCAGGGATGGAAAGAATATTTTAAAATATCCCCAAAATGGTCAAAATTGTGTGTGTGTTTTTCCAGTACTGAACCCTGATTAGAAGGATCTTGGACTGGCAAGAATCTTCCAGTTCAGGATTTATTCTGTGCAAAATTTGTTCATGGTTGTTTATTGCAGTAAACAGCATTCTCTGTGTGGAATGTTTTATTTAAATATAGAAAAATCCCTGCACAGAAAATGCTGTAATTTGCAATTTGTTCTGTATATAAATCACACATGGGTGATTTGCATTGATTTGCAGACAGTATTTTCTGCACAGGAATTAATATTTCTACATTGAAATAGAATTTTCCGTGCAGAAAATTCTGTTTCCTACATAGAAAAATGCTGCAGAAAGCAAATTTTCACAAAATAAGTCAAAAATTGCCAATAGCCCTCAAGAACTGTGTAGTTTTCAAAGATTTTCTTACAGCAGGAAGAAAGTTGCTGAAAATTTTCATTGCTAACTTCCAAAAGAAACTTAGTGAAGAGTTAAATTCCTAATAAGGTGTATGTTTTGGGATGAATCCCTCCCATTGATGTAATCCCGGGAACAAGGAGGTATGGCTCTGGAAAGAAGGAACAGACACTTGATATCTATTCTGTAGTTTAGTCCTCCCCAATCCCACAAGATTCAGGGTGCCACATCAGTCACCCTCTGATCTTTTGGTGCTGCTACTCAATGACAGGTCAGTTCATAATAAAACAACTATGATCCATGGTTGGTTGGGGGTGAAGGGACCAACCTGCTGTGAATCACAGAGACCTGAGTGGCTGAATTCAGAAGAGTTGATCTCTCCCAGCGTTGTCTGTCTTGATACTGAGTGGAGCAGTGATTGGAGAGGCAGGGGGAGGAATTGGCATTATCAATTGCATCTTCCTCATAAGTAATTTTTTCTGCTTCAGGGACCAATTTTGAATCTTTGCATTGTGCCAGAGAGACAGAACAAGAATGCTCCTGATATATTGCCCATCCTGCTACCCAGCACTCTCCTTGAGTCAGCTGACCTAGGTGGTCTCAGAGGCTATGTTGGGAAAACCAGACAACTCTAGTTTTGGCAGTTTCAACATACACACCAAGGCTGTTCTGATGGAACTGTCTCAAGACTTCATGGCTATCATGACAAGCATGGGGCTGTCTCAATACATTGTTGGCAGAGGAGATCCAGAGTATCAGATCATCTGTCTGTCCGACAGATGGTCTTTGCTGTCAGACAGATAAAAGATGATCTGATCTTAAGAGAAATTTGCTTCTTCCCAATCATCAACTCCTCATCTTCTGATGGTAGTGGAGATGTAATCCACACAATGGTTACTGCAATCATTCATTCCCACCTCTACACTTATTATTCACATAGGTGACATAAACAACCATTAAATATAGAGTAACACAAGATACTCTTTCCATCACTGCTGAAATCCCTTGAATTTGTTTGCTTCAACAGTAACCTATAAACGTCTATTATACATGATGTTACAACTTGGGTTTGGAAGTAAATATGATGGCCAACTTCATTTTATTTATTTTTTTCACTTCCTTAGCAGCAGTAAATTATACATAAATAGATATAATACCTCTTCAGAAGAACAGTTACTCAAAACATTACATTCACAACTTTTGGCAAAGTCATTAAAATATTGTAGTTAAACTTTCAGTCTGGTCTACTCAGAATAAAATGGGATTCAAACTGTTACATCTCAAAGAGATTTACCCTACCAATTGTGATCACAGGTAGAGAAACATATTGTTCATGCAAAACTAAAGTCAAACCTATGTGCAAGTAAAAAACTTGGCATAGCAAGAAGTGCTAGAAGAGTTTATCTTCTAGCTGCAATGATTTTTTTTCTTTAAAAAGGTTACACAAGGTCTTCTTCCCTAAACAAAAAAAGTTACCTCCAAATTTGCAATCTAAAGTAGACGCACTCTACAATTGCAGGAATCTGCAACTCTACAGGCCACTGCGCAGACCAGAATTTTTCATCATAATGCTGTAGTATGCAGTGGCTTATTATCTAATGTTAATGATATTTAATATACTGTTAGTCATAATGCTTTAAAGATCACTGGTATGACCGTCATTCTTGTGAACAGCTTTGCAACCTGGGGTAGTATTCCAGAACACCACAGGCACATAAAAGTGGAAGTGCACCTCTGGATTAGCCTCCCTTCCCTCAACTCGCCAGTTCATAATTCATAATTCACAAAGCTTAGAAAAACCTGACCTATGATATGGAACAGCTTGGCACTTTACACAGCAAATGGAACCATGGCAGAGAAACCTATATTTCTTCCAGAAAATACCAGTGTACATGTAGCAGTCCTGTTTCCTTGCTAAAGAGTGGCACTGATCATAGCAACACAGATTGGGTAGGAATTGCCTTCTTGAAATGAAAGAAGACCCAAAACCCAAACGCAGAGGAAGAAGAATCTCAACAGTTTGGCTGGATTGTATTCAATACCCAGCTTTATATGAACCTATCTCCATTGTCTATATGTGAGACTGTACAGCACAGGTAGACATGGGATGACCCTAGCTTCTGAAATCTCTTTTTGCAGGCCATGTGGCCTCCCAAACTCTACCCAGTTCAAAGAATGTACTTTTCTGCTCTTAGAAGCCTCCAAGACCACAACTTCTGCAGTAAAATGGCACACAGTCTTCCTCCCCTCACCAATAACCAGCCAAAGATGAAACTGGAAATGGATCTCAGGCCACTTCCACATTTGACTTCTTATTTCATCCTCCTATATTGCCCATCCCTGCAACACAGTGTTCTAGAGAAAGAAAAACCAAGTGTGACCCTTGGACAGAGCCAGGTGTACAACTACACTGCACAATTAAAGCACTTTGGTATTCCATTAACTGCTATGACTCCATCCCAAATGGCAAAGTTCTTAGAACTCTCTGCTAGGGAGCTCTACTGCACTCTCTTGAACTGCAGCTTCAGAGCTCTTTGGCAGAGAATACAAATCCCAGTATTTCATAATATGGAGTGGTAAGAGTTAAAGTGATATTAATGACTAATAGTATATTGGGGATTCAACCCAGGACCTTCAAATGAATTGTTTCCAAGCAAACAGGTCATTGTCAGTAGTCCACCTGGGTTAAAAATATAAAAGAGGAAGGCATGGGTTGCTTCTGTGTTCTCTTCTATTCTTGTGTTATTTTCAGACCATGCACAATAAACACAAAGAGTAGAAGGAGAGCCGTCTCTTAGAGAGGACTAGACATCCCCTCCCCATGCCATCTACTTCAATGTAGTTTGAGATAAAAGCTGTCGATACCCAGACTCTGAAGGTTCACCAGTCTTGTCTTTATAAACAGCCCCTCCACACAGATGTATAAAACTGTCAAACACTGTCCTGTAACAACTCTTGGCCATGAATTGGGGGTAGCTGCATTACACAGCTGTTGCCAAAGTTTCCACTGCATTCATTCAGATAGGGTTGTGAAAGTTCCTGGATTGGCAGGTAGCACCTATTTTCTCTTAAAACCACATTTATATACATGTGTTGCTTCTGTGTCTTCTTCTATATCTATCTATCTGTCTGTCTGTACACTATACATAGATAATACATTTAATCTCCTAGAATGATCAGGTCACTGGTGTACAGATCTGAGGAACAGTTTTTAAGACTGTTCATTGATTGTTCTATGCCTCTGCAAGACAGTGTGGAGTTCTTGGATAACATTTGCCGGAAGCTGCTTATCAGAATCCAACTGGATCTGACTGGCTTTGTCCTCAGTTTTCTTTTGTGTCTTTGAGTCCTTGTAGGGTCTTTGGTGCGAGTCACCAACATCTTGACTCATGTTGTCCAAACAGATCAGACTCCGGTGCTTCCTTGCACGGTTTCGGGCTTTTTCCTCCTTGCGTTCCAAGCACTGAGCGACCCGCGATGCTCTCTCCTTTAAATCCCTCTTGTCTTCAGTTAAGTCACTTTCAAATTCAAGCTTTGAATTCTGAATAAAAAAGAGCAAAAAAATGAATGTCATATGGAAAATATCCTTGAATAATTACCTACTGCTCATTAGTCTTAAAGCAATAGTGGCCATCAATCTAGGGGGTTGTTAAGTGCACAAGATTTCTAACATTAATCAGACTCTCTCACACAAAGAAGGCTTTCTTCCCCAATAATTTCAATTCTGGACTGCACTGCATTGTATCCCTAGCCCCAATTCCTATTTCACATTCTTCTGATGTGAAACAGGAAGGGAGACCATTATATTAATATGAATTTCCAAAGTGCCTACAAAAATTAAACGGTCTACAGAAAGACCCTTCTCCCTCAAGCTTCCAGTCCCAGTGACTGTGCACACAAAGATGGACAGAGCAGGGAGATCAGTCAGAATTTGTGAATATGTGAGAGTGAAAAGTGGAAAGCTGAATACTGAATACTGAACACAGCAAAAGGAAAAGCTTTTCTGCAGGAAAAGGAGTATCTTTTTATCTTTCAGGTTATGGGCTTAATTTGGCTTATGGAAGTTTCCCATCTTGCCCACACAGATCTACAGGCAACACTCCCTCTTCTCCAAACCACACCCCTGAAAACTATCCCCACATTCTCTGCTCATTGACTGGAGCAGGGAAAGAGGAGGAGGAGGAGGCAGTGGTGGAGGAGGAGGAGAACCAGGCTGTCAGCTGGGATTTACAAGCACTGTTTGGCACTGCTTTGTTCCTTCTCTCTGCCTCCAGCAGCACAGGACGGAAAAGGAGGATCAAAATTGGGTTCCTGGCCAAAGTGCTGATGGAAAAGCTTCATCCTATTCAAATCAGGAGGCACATTATCATAATGTTACCAGGCCTACAAAGTGTTCTAGCCCCTAAACCAACTATAGTTTACCAATCTATGGTGGGGTGACAAAGGATATGGTTAAGGAAAGGAAGATTGCATCCATAGGGCTTATGAAAGGGAAAGTTATGCAAAAGCTGGAGACTTTTAGAAGGAACATGCAGAAAGAAGAAAAGCAGATAGAGAAATCAGAAAAAAAGAATTAGGACATTTCTAAGCCAAGACAAGTTTCTATCACCTTAATTATCATTCATCGTGTATGAAAAGTTTTTGTGAATTCCCAACTTGGTAACTCAAAAATGAATCATATCCACATAGACAAACCATCTGTTGTGTCCCAATGTGCTTTCAGTGATTTCTAGTCAAGTGGATGGGTAAGTTACAGCTATAAATTTTCTCTTCTTCCTGCCTCACCTCAAAATAAAATTAACACTTATACTCAAAAGACACAACTATAGTCCTGGTTGGTGCTCAAGATTCATTTGGAAGACATGTACATTAAAGAGACAATTCCCATAAGACTTTAAATGTCTGCTGGAAACTGGTAGGACTTTGTTGCTATGGTTCCAACCAATTTCTTCTTCCAGTCAAATGAGGTTATAATGGAAAACACTGTTAAGTTCCAGATGAGACTTTGTTTACCACTATGACTATTTTGTACAATTCAATGACTTACATTTCCGAAAGTGCCTTGATTCTGAGGTGGGGAGAATGAAAAAAGTGAAATTATTATTATGATTTTGGGGTGGGGAGAATGAAAAAAGTGAGATTTATTAGACTTTTTCAAGTACAATAGCTTTAATTTTATTCTAATGTACAATTTCCCACATCAGATAAGTCTTTCGGTTGATTTAAAAAAAAATTTTTTTTGACAAAATATTAAACAGAATAATTTAGTATTTCCCATGAAGTTACATAAAAATCACAAATTATTTCATTAGCAAACATCAATGCATTACTATAGCATATACTCAAAAAATATAAAAACTATATAAAATATAGTGCTAATTTAATACAGAACTGACACAGAGTACTATATTCTTCTTCGGTTTATGGATGACATTTTAACTGTTAAATTTATTTAATCTAATTTAGAATGTGATGCCTACAAGTACACCACTGTTGTAATTATCACTGAAATGTTATATACATAAAAAGACAGGTTGAAAACCAACTGTAGCCATTCCAGGGGTCAGAGATGATTTGGATCTTCTCTTCTGAGGACAGGCAGACAAGTTTACCCTTAGTAAATGAAACCTTACCTTGAATTCTCCTTCCAGTCCCTGCAAAAATATCTGCAAGCATTACTTCCTCAGTTTTAGAGCTCCAGTATCAGGAGGGGAGAAAGGGGGTTTATCATGGAAAATAAGGAGGAAATGGGAGACTTTGGATCTACAGAAGCCCAAGTGCTCCTGGTCCATGGACATACGTCCCCAACAAAGGGAACATTTACACCAACCCCACAGTTGCTGTAAATAATTTCCCTACCATGTTTAAAACAAGACAGAAATGGTTTTATAGACATTAACACCAACATGGAAATGAAAAACAAGAACTTCTCTCTGGTGTTCTGCTAGGGTCATACCAGCAGACCTCTGAATGTTTTGGATGCTCAGACATCAGAAGTCTCTACACCAGGACAGACGCAGGATTGCACCACAGACTTTGCTCCTCAACTATGGCCAGTAACCTACCTCTGATATGTTGATATTGGCTTTTGGAATACTTCCTTCGTGATGGATTGGTATTAAAGGTAAGCCACCAATTTTTGGTTTTTTTGTAATAGATTGCTTCCTCACCTTTCCATCCGGTGGACAGATATTTCTGTGCTGTGGAAGAAGATTTGTCTTGTGTCACAGATCACAAACCATTTAATAGACAATAGCAAACAAAAAGAAAGATTTTAAGAATAATAGGATAAAAATATGCTAACCTAACAAGTTATTTTAGGCACCCAGCAGTGAACACACGAAGGGGCTGTGGAATATATGAATGGGCTAGCACAGCCCTCAGACACTGATGTCAATGCTTGCCACATCACAGCTATCATCTCATTGATGTCAATCCTGAAGGGCCCCACGCGCATTTAGAGCTATGAGCACAAGGTTCCCTCCATTAGGACAGGAATGCTTACTGGTCCTGTATTTCCTTTCCATGTGGAATGATGGCACACTACATATAGGTTGATACTAATTAATTAGATATGCACATTGTTGTATAGATGACATCTCTCCCTCTCTCTTTCTCTCTCTCAGTCAGTTCCCTACAAGCTCATCACTGATTGCTAGTGTTTAATATCAAAAGTAGTTTAAACTCAGATAAAGCCAACAGGAATATCAACACAATGTTGTAGTGTTACACAATGAATATCCACAGGGGTGAGGAAAAAGATATTATTGATCTTCCTCAGGTGTAGTTTAGTACTAGGGATAGATTATCATCCAAAATTATAAATGTGATTCAGAGATAATGAATAAAATAGGGTGACAATCAAAGGTGAAACAGTTGTAACAGGCAATTTCAGTTGTCTTCAAGTGGACTACTAAATCCATGTACCAGGCAGGAGAACATTTTCCAGATATCTAGATATCCTAGATGTATGTTAGAGGATAGGTGACCCCTTACTTAATCCTTAGGATCCACCCAGGACATACTGCAAGGTGTGTGTGCTGCTGAAGCAAATGAAAACAGTGACTACAATGCTTTTAGATTTAAGAGCTATTAAGCTCAGTCACAATAACATTTGGCTTGAAAGAATGAAGCTTTTCTGCCCAAGTGGCTGGTTAAAAAGAAAATGGAACTTTAGGCGAAGACAGCCAAATTTTCCCCAAAAACTTGCAGGTTCTTCAAAACCACAGTATAGGAAGCTGAATTAGAAATGTTTATCACAAAACAGCCATGATGCAAGCAAGCCCAAGAAGACACCAGTATAGTAAATAAGCAGAGTCAAGGAAGTTATTAGAAGTAAAAGCTAGCCCTGATCCCAGATACTGGAGACATGGCTAGCTTTTCCCAAACAAAGAAAAAAGGAACATGAAACTTTCCATTTGTGTATGCATATGTGTATTTATGCATTTACGACTATGTGTGCATGTAATTACACATTTGCAATTAAATTAGAATACCTAAGAGGCACAGGCTGCTAGTCTAGGGCTATATATTGTTGGTATGAACACTGACTTATGTTTCATGCTATTGTCTCAAGAGTTTTCACAGATTCCATTTTGTGATCCTGTGCCAACACAACCTGAACAAAATCACTAAGCTGCAGATGAGTGTGCTTTTTGTGCCACCTTTACCCATAAGCTTGTGAACCTATTCATTTTGGCACCATTTACATTAAATCTGATGAAATCTTTCCCCCATCGCATTTGATTGCTGTTGCCATAGAAATTTTCAGTTTCTTCACTTAAGGAGGTGAATAGGATATTGTTCTGAGAAAACCTGATTTTGACTGAGATTGAATTCATCTTAGTTCTAAGGTCTACAAAGTAACAAAGGATTGAGTGTACATAAGAAAGATTATTGACCCAAAACAAAAGAACTGACCCACATTCATTTAGTATTAGTTACAAAGCTAGAAGGGGGGGCATGTGTCAAATAGTTCTGGTCAAATGTATGTAGCACTTTCTTTGATAAAATGGATTCTAGCTCAGGAAATCTTGTAAATGTGTTAATTTTCAGGATGGCACAAGATTCTGTATTGTTGCTGTAATACTCTGCTATAATGGTAAGAAAGGAAGTGGGACTTTAAGAAATTGAATTATGCAGGAACTCACAAAGGAGCACGCTACATAAAAAGAGTTGTGGTCATTATTGAGAATTAAATTACATCTGACACTGGTCTGATGTATTGCATGTTAGTTTTATTTAGGATAGTTTCAATGTAGAGATTGCAATTTTAATTGCATTTTGTAGATATTGTTTTTTATTTGTTTGTTCCTTAAAATGAACTTAAGTATGGCATTGTACACAGAAATAGGCAAAGAAATACATAAACATATATTACACATGCATTAAAATCTATATGTATTCTCAAAAGCCTACACCATTCGATATATGAACAATAGAAATAAATAATACCTGCGCAACAAAAATGCTGCTCAGCCATTCCAGCTGAGAATCCTGTCCATCACAACATAAATGCCTAGAAGAAATACATTAACATTAATCTACTTCCAGTGAAATAACATACTACACACATAATGCCAAAAGGGTTGTAACTAGATTGCTGTTACCTGAATAGTTTACCACTGTAGTCCACAGTTATTATCAAGAATAAATGAAGCAACAATAAAGATTGTGAGATACATGTGGATTGAATTTGGGCATTCATCACTTAACATGCTTAGCAGATCAAACCCTGTACTGTTTCAGTCAACCAGTTTTCAATTCTGAAATTTCTTAAGGACAGAAAAACAAAGAACCTCATCTAAAATATCTTCTTAGATGTGATTCTCTTTCCAAAAACCATTCTCTTTCATTCTAAGAACAGGATGCTTACCTGTAACTGTGGTTCTTCGAGTGGTCATCTGTGCCCTCATACACTAGGAGCTTTCGCGCATGCGCCGGAGCGTTCAGAAGATTCTAGAGCTTAGTAGCTTGGCGGGAACCCCTCCCCCTTGCTGGTACTGCACATGCTCCTCCCGCCGAGCAGTGGCCACTCCCCAGTTCTTAGTCCGCTGTAGTAACACAAGGACCTGAAAGAGAGGGGAAGGTAGGGCGGGTGTGTATGAGGGCACAGATGACCACTTGAAGAACCACAGTTACAGGTAAGCAACCTGTTCTTCTTCTTTGTGGTCTCTGTGCCTTCATACACTAGGAGACTGTGTAGCTTACCGGTTGGATGGCGGGTCAGGTCCTATAAAATGGAAGCCAGAACTTCACGCCCATTAAAATGGCTAAAAAGCATTGTTCCTGAGATTTTATGGGAAGATCATGACATAGAGAGAATTCATCGTGTGTCAGCTGCAAAAAGAGGAATAATTCCCAGAGATATTATAATGAGAATTGCGAATTTCAACAAGAAAGATGATTTGATGAGAGCTGTTAGAAAGAATCCAGGAATATTGAAGTATCGAGATAACACAGTGGAAATTTATAATGACTTATGCCGCGAAACAATAAATTGGAGAAGGGAAATGAAACCCTGCATCATAGTTCTACAGAGAGTTGGGATAAGATACAGTTGGGGATATCCCATCTTTCTGAAATTCCAATATGCTGGCAAATACCACAGAATAAATTCTCTTGAACAAGGATTGCAACTCCTGAAAGAACTGAAACTGATCCAGCAAGAGGAAAAGGAAGAAGAAGGAGCAGCGGGAGGAGCAACTGAGGAAGGAGTAGTGGGAGGAGTAACTGAAGAAGGAGCAGCGGGAGGAGCAACAGGAGGAGCAAAGAAGAAGACTTCGGGAGATAAACGAAAGGACAGAGGCTGAGGAGAACTGGAAGAAACAATATGATATAACAGAAGAAGAAGAAAGAGAACTTCATAGAGTAGGAGAAGGGTAGATGACTACTGAGTAAAATATATTCTTATAGATTATAAATGCATAGAGATAGATTTATATATATATAAAGCAAGAGGGTAGAGAGAGGGAAGGGAGGGGGAAGAGAGGGAAAAAAAATATGGGAAAGAAAATAAATCGGGAGAGGGTATTGGTCTCTATGCCGGGAGTTGGCATACCTTCACACACACCCCCAGGACCATGGCTGGTCGTTTCCAAGGCAGAAGCGCTTTGGAGGAAGAGGGGGGACAAATGTTTGTGTGGGGAGGGGAGGGGAAGGCGGGAAGGGGGAGGGGGGTGGGAGGGGGGAAGGGAAGGGGAAGGGGAGCACCATCACATTAAAGAGCCAATGGGGAGTGGGATTAGAAAATTCAAAATATGAAAAATGGAGAATAGATTGAGAATATCAACATTGAATGTGAAAGGTTTGGGGTCAATAATAAAGAGAAAAAGGATAGAATCGATATTAAAAAAAGATAAGGCCGATATAATTTTTTTACAAGAAACACATGGGAAAAGAGATAAAAAAAATGAGCTTAGATTGAACTGGGTAGCTATTTATGAGGAAGCATTTGGTACATCCAAATCAAGAGGAGTTGCAATAATAATTTCCAAAAGATGCAATTTCATTGTAACAAGTGTGGAGTTAGACGAAAAAGGTAGATATGTAATTATACAAGGTGAAATAGATGGAGAAACATATGTCATAATGAATATTTACGCACCTAATGAGAAGCAAAAAGAGTTTTATGAAGAAATATTTAATAAGATCAAAAAAATGAAAGGAGATTATACAATAATCGCAGGTGATTTTAATATGGTGATGGATAGATGGAAAGATAAATCAGATCCATCAATTAGAGACAGATATAATAATATAACAATTTTGAATAAATTAGTGAGTAGAAATGAACTGATAGATGTTTGGAGGCTAATAAAGGGTGAAGAAAAGAAATATACGTATTATTCATCAGTTCATAAAAATTACTCAAGAATAGATTATATTTTTGTTTCAAAGAATATGATACCTACATTAATAAATACAGAAATTGAAACAATAAAAGTGACAGATCATGCTCTGATGAACTTGGATATAACTATGAAAAGGAATTATAGAGAAGCAAAAAGGTGGAGACTGGATACTAAGTTATTTAATTATAAGGAGATAGTAAATAAAATAGAGAAGGAGTGGCAAGAAATTTGGGATATAAACAATAAAGAAGTAACACAAGATGTATTGTGGGATACAATGAAGGCAGTGGTAAGAGGATTATGCATTAAAGAATCAAGCAAATTAAAGAGACAATTAGGAGAAAAAAAATTAAAATTAGAAAAAGAAATAAAGGAACTAGAGAATGATTATATAATAGATAGAACTAAACAGAAATCAATAATATTACAAGCAAAAAGAGATGAATTAGAAAAGATAGAAATGGACGAAGTTCAGAAAAATCTAATATACTTGGAAAGGGAATATTTTGAATATAGTAATAAAAATTCTAAAATGCTGGCTAAATCAGTACAATCAAAAAAAACTAGAAATATGATTGGCGTAGTTAAAGATAAATTTGGTAAAGAAAAAAGGTTGATGAAAGAGAAATTAAAAATATTTGAGGAATTTTTTCGAGAATTGTATTCAGCAGAAGATAAATCTTTAGAGAACATAGAGGAGTATATTAATAAAAATTGGAAAGTAAGACTAACAGAACAAGATAAAGGATTGATGGAAGAAATGATATCAGAAGAGGAAATAGAAGAAGTAATAAATAATTTAAAAGGAGGAAAATCACCAGGATTGGATGGACTAGGTCCAGAATATTATAAAACATTTAAAAAAGGTTTAATTCCTAAACTAAAAGTGTTATATAATAGTATATTGAGGGGTGAAAAAATTCCATTATCATGGAAGCAGTCACTAATAATATTAATTTTAAAACCAAATAAGGATCCTATGGATCCAGGTTCTTATAGACCAATATCTTTAATAAATCAAGATGTAAAAATTTTGACAGCAATAATGGCGAAGAGGTTAAATAAATTTATTTATAAGTATATACATAAAGATCAATGTGGTTTTATTCAAGGAAGACAGATGGCAAATTTAATAGGGAAAACGATAAATAAAATAAATATAATGGACAGAGATAAACAAAAAGCTGGAATTTTAGCCCTAGATATATTTAAAGCCTTTGATTGTGTGGAATGGCCGGCATTAAAAACAATTTTAAATAAAATAGGATTAGGAGAGAGATTTAAAGGGTTAATAAATCAATTGTATTCACATAATACATCTGTAGTGATGGTAAATGATGGATTTACAGAACAGATTCAAATAACAAGAGGAACGAGACAAGGATGTCCATTATCTCCAGTTTTATTTGCAATAGTTATAGAAATGTTAGCGAATGTGATAAGAAATGATGAGAATTTGGAAGGAATTGGAGTTAAGGAAAAAAATAAAATAAGCTTATTTGCAGATGACACATTGTTGACAATTAAGGATCCAATTGAAAAGATAGATAGGATAGATAAACATTTAATAGAGTTTGGGGAGAAGACGGGATTAGAAATAAATTGGGCCAAATCAGAAATAATGTTATTTAATTATACTAAAGAAGAAGTACAAAAATTTATAAGTAGTAAAAGAGGATTACTTAAAATAAAAGAATCAATTAAATATTTAGGAATAGAGATTACAAAAAATTTACAAGAATTACAGGAAAAAAATTTCAAGAAATTAAGATTAGAAACAAAAAGGAAATTAGAGGACTACAAAAATATAAAGCTATCGTGGTTTGGTAGAATAGCAGTGGTAAAAATGAAAATTTTACCTAAAATTAACTTTTTGTTTAGAATGTTACCAATAAAAATATCAGAGGAAGAATTAAAGGAGTGGCAAAAGATATTAAATAATTTTTGTAATGGAAATAAAAAATCGAGGATTAACAAGAAATATTGGTATAAAAGTCAAAAAGAAGGTGGCCTGGGACTTCCAAATTTAAAATGGTATTATTATGCAAATCAATTGAGATATATCATAGAGGGGGTTTCAGGAAAGGGTGATTTAGATTGGTTAGAGATAGAAGATATGAATATTGAGACAAAGTTAGAAAATATATTTTTTAGGAATTTTTCAAAGAAAGAAATGGAGAAGATAGAAAATCCTTTTATAAAAAATATAATAGAAATATGGAAAAAAAATAAAAGAAAATTATTACCGAATATATCAATATTAACTCCGATAGTGATGATGGAAAAATTTCCAATAAATTTAAGAGAAATAATAGAGAAAGAAATAAAAAAACAAAAAATTTATAGATTAAAAGATTGGATGAAAATAATGATAAATAAAGATAGAATGAAAGAGAGATTGCAGGAAACTAAAATATCCTGGTTAAATTATATACAATTAGAGCAATGGACAAAGAGTATGAAAAGATATGTTAAGGATTTTAAAGAATATACTAAATTTGAACAAATTATTATTCAAAGAGAAAATATGCAAGAAAATGAAATACTAAAAGGTATTACAAGTGAAATATATAAAATATTAGCAAAAGAACAAGAAGAGGATTTTCTTAGAAAAATGTGGGAGGAAGAGATAGTACAAAATATAGATATACAAGAATGGAGAAAAATTTGGAAACAACGTCATTTAAAAAAATTATCAATAAGAATAAAAGAGAATTATTATAAATTAGTGTGGAAATGGTACTTGACTCCAGTGAAATTAAATCAAATAGATGAGAAATATTCAAGATTATGTTGGAGAGGATGTCAAGAAATTGGTACATATATGCATATGTGGTGGAATTGCAATAAGATAATGGAGTTTTGGCAAAAGGTTTTTAAAGAGATAAAAGAGATTATAGGAGCAGATATACCAGTATGTCCAAATATTGCATTGTTGTCTATATATGATAAGGTTGAGTGTACTCAAGTAAAGAAAGAATTAATAACAAATTTGTTAACTGCAGCGAGATTAATAATAGCAAAAAAATGGAAAGCAAATGAAAAATTTCCAATAGAGGAATGGTATAACGAAGTGTGGAAAATTGCAATTAATGATAAACTAACATGTAGAATTAGGTTTATGAAAGGTTTGGTTAAAGGGAATGATTTTGAAGAAATTTGGAAAATATTTTTGGATAAAGTTCTGAAAAGAGATAGTAATACTACCCTGTCAAAAGAAGAATGGCAATTTTGGAAAGTGGATTAAATAAAAAGTTGGCTCTGGGGGGTGGGTATTTTTTAGTTTTAGTTTTGTTTTTCTTTTATGTTGTATATTTTCTAATTCTTAGTAGGTGTGTGTGTCAAACTTGTGATTTATAGATTTAAATGGATAAGTGATGTTAATGTTTTTTTTAAAAAAAAAGTTAAAAGAATTAACAATAGAAATAGATTAAAGGGGATGTGAAAAATATTGAATTAAATGTGAAATTATAACAGTTGAACAGATTTATAAATTTAAGGGTAAAGGTGCAAAATAACAATGAAAGTTAGTATTGCTTAAGAGAAGAGAAAAAAAGAAAAAGAAAAAAAAATTTTTTTTAATTCACTATTATGTATATCACATGGTGTTTAATTTTTTTTTCTTGTTTTGTATTTGTGATTCAGTTATATAAATAAAAAAAAAAGAATGAAAAAAAAAAAAAGAACTTCACGCCCAAACCGAGCATCCCTGTGTGACCGGCAGTCAAGCCTGTAGTGGCGCACAAAGGTCGATGGTTGAGACCAGGTCGCCACACGGCAGAGTTCATGCAGATCAACACCTCTCAGGAGGGCTGCAGACGTGGCTCTGGCCCTGGTAGAGTGGGCCTGGAGAAGGGCTGGCGGAGGCTTCCTGGCAAGCTCATACGCCAGCTCAATAGTCTGTGCCACCCATTTGGAGAATCGCTGGGTGGATACCTTATGGCCCTTCCGTCGCCCGCCATAGCAGACGAACAGGTGTGGTGATTGTCTGAAAGGGGCAGTTCTGTCCCTGTAGAATGCCAAGGCCCGATGCACATCCAGGGAGTGGAGGGACCGCTCCAATGGTGTCGTTGGGTTCGGGAAGAAAGTCGGCAGGATTATGTCCTGGCTGAGATGGAAGCTGGACACCACCTTTGGTAGAAAAGAAATGCCCGGTCGGAGAACGACCTTGTCTCTGTGGAAGACGAGGTAGGGGTCGTCAATCCTCAAGGCTGTCAGCTCCCCCGCACACCTGGCCGAGGTGACAGCCACCAGGAAGGCAGTCTTGGGAGTAAGCAGCCTGTTGTCAGCAGTCACGATGGGCTCGAAGAGCGGTCTCGTGAGCTGCGATAGCACCAACGATAGGGACCACGGCGGTAGCGGCGGCGATACCGGCGGGTATAAATGTTGGAGGCCCTTCAG